>CM050168.1:284206139-284463639 GCA_027410445.1 Discoglossus pictus
ACAATACAGTGGGGTGCTACTCAAAGTCACAGCAATATTTAAGCACCCAAACTTGTCACTGTGTTCCTTGAGGAATCTACCATACAGGATAATTGAATCCTAATATCTATATTACCATACTTGCCATATGCAACATACTTTCCTAGCACTTATCAGTGTATAACATACAATTGTATATTATACCTACTAGAGCACTTTGCACTTTATATATTTAGCACTTTATTTGCACAATAGTCACCTTTTTTGTGACGACACCAGCACTTTTTTTGTATATGGCCAGTATACCTTAGGCAGGTTTCTCTATTTAGATATATTATTTCCACCAATTTCATAGCTCCGCCATCTCTCAGCCACCTATGTGTATATATTTTAATATGGATTTTAATTATTAATATTAAAAGTTAAGTTTTACTGTACAGTTTATCCTCTTCGCTCTAAGACAAGGATTATTAGGTGTGCCCTAAAATAGGATCTTTTCTCTCTACTTGGCTTTATCAAATTTATCCTAAGGTGCACCCTAATCTATACATTCGCATTTGGGTCTTGAACTTTATACCTGAGCCACCAAACTGTACAATTTTTTTTCCTTCGAAGAGTAACACAAATAATTATGTTGACGTGTAAATTTATTACAAAACTTGTCATGAAAATAAAAAAACTGAATGAAGAAAAGGAAAAAAAATGGAGCCAATAAGATTAACTTTCATAGAATACCAGTACAAGTGACGCCAACACCACATGTATCTACTATTATTTATATATCTTTGGCATTTTAGCAAACCAAAACCCGATTAATAAGATCAATGAAGTCCAATGACCAAAACAAAGATTAATGGCAGCTCCCGGTCTCCTCAAATCTGGACCAAAATCCATAAAGATCATACACAAATGTTCTAATACAAAGAATACAATTATAAAAGAAGCTTAGGCTTAAATGGAACGACCCATTTATCACGATCTATAAAGGTCCGTATAGTTAGACCTCTGGTATTCCCATTAGTAACATACGGATGTGAAAGCTGGACCATAAAGAGGGCCAAGCGCCAGAGAATTGACGCCTTTGAATTGTGGTGTTTGAGAAAACTGCTTCGAGTCCCTTGGACCGCAAGAAGATCCAATCAATTGATACTACAGGAAATCAAGACAGCCTCATGATCAAACCATCCAGTGCACAGTTTGACGCTCAAATATTTTGTAAGCTCAGAGGGGCAGTGACATATGTGCCTGCGTGCTGCGGCCCAAAGGGTCACGAAGAGCATGACACAACTGAATGACTAAACTAGAACCCATTTAAACTTGCGCCATAACTACAGATTTCCACCGCAGTAATGGCTGCACAAATGCAAGTTCTGTGGTGCATGAAATATCAGTTTTTGGTTTAAGAAAAAAAAAAAAAAAAATTCTGTTTAGTTTTCAATAGAAAAACTAAATGTGTTTACACAATAAGTAAATTAAGCACCTTGGGTCTAACCAAAGGCCTTCTATAATATAGAAAGAGTGCTGGGGAACCTCTATAACACAAGAAACATTCGGGCGGTACACTGGCAGGTCATTCAGCACAAACACAGATAAATGGCGGCACTTTGGCAAAAGCTCTGGCAGATAATTACAGAAAATAACATTTCACCTGGTCCTGAGCCCCACGGCCATACAGAGCCACGGTGAAGAAAATCGCTGCTCTTTATCACCTGCCTAACTCAGAAATATTGCTGTAATTATAGGGACTTGGAAAGCTTCCCCGGGTCTAACGAACAAGCCCAGAAATGGACTCAAAAATCCAACATACATTTAAGAAAAAAACAGCGTTTATAAATTATGGCCGTTTTGCTGCTAAAAAAAAAGTATATGAGCAGGGGAGTTCTGCATGAATATTTGCACAATGTACCCCGACATATTTAGAGGTCCAGGCAAAGATTACAGGGATTTTAGGTTTTTTGATAGTAAATGTTAAATATCACTAAGCTGCAATGTGCGACTTGATGTCTATAATTAAGCACTTAGTTGATGATGTAAGGCGGTTGTGTTCCTCACTGACTACATATTTGGGGTGATTTGGGGTGTTTATTGGTCTGGGACAGGCAAGTATCTGGGGCCCTGAGAGGGGTCGGGTCCATGGAGGGAAGAAACTATGGATTGTGCACAATTGCCATCTTTGAATTCAATATTATTAAAAAGGGATATTGAAGGTTTCCTGTTTTTAATATTAAAATAAAAACTACCCAAGTGTGTGTTTGCAGATGCTCAGTTTTTACTCACTGAAACCTCCCAAACAGTTTCTACAAAGCTCCACCCCAGCTGCTCATTCACACAATGTTTCTATTAGTAACTAGATGTACTAGCTAATGGCAGTCTGTTTCTTAACAACATGCTGCAGAGGGACAATCTGTGATTGGTTAGTACATGTAGTACTACAGAGACAGTATGTGACAGGGGGGCCTTTGCAGGGACTATTTGGAAGGTTTCAGTGAGTAAAACAGCACTCAAGCATTTGTTAATAAAATGATGTTTAGATGCAAACATTTAGCAATTTAATATTAAAAACAGGAAACCTTCCATATTCCTTTAATACAGAGGTAGTCAACCATGTCCCTACCGCCCACTAGTGGGCGACTGGGTAATCACTGGGTGGCGTCGCTGACACGCTGGAGACCCGTAGCACCATGCTTGGCTGGTTGGAGAGCTGGCGAGAGAGTCTAGGGACAGCAGTCAGGACCGGATCACCATCTAGTAAGTACAGGCGACACATACGATTATGTAACCACAAATAAGACCGGGTTACGGCGGCACCAGTGGGTAGTACAGAAAGGTTACCATCAAAAGGTAGGTATTAAAAGGTTGACCACCTCTGCTTTAATACATCTTCTGCCATCTATTCAGTTTTCTTTGATCTATTCCTTCTGGAAAAAAAGTTTGACAAAAGAATATATATATAAAACATGGCCTCATGCGATACTCACCACTCCACCCTTGTCCCCATCCATAAACTGTACAATCTGACAGGAGGACTTATCCCACAGGAAGATGTGTCCGCAGTCGCTGCCGCTCACCACAAACTCGCTCTTTGGGCCGTAGAAATTCACACCTTTCACTGAAAGACAGTTTGTGTACGTTAATATTTATATTAAAGATGTAAAGAGAAACCAGCTGTAAGGTAAATAGCTGTAAGGCAGAGGTTACCAATATTATATTAAGTTCAGAGATATATATATATATATATATATATATATATATATATATATATATATATATATATATATATATATATATATATATATATATATATATATATATATATATATATACACCCCCCCTTCCCAAGTATATGCTCGCAATCATGAAGCTTACAAAACCTTTACAGTATAATGGATTCCTCCACAGACCATCAGAGGCATTAAATTGTATTTTTGTAGTGAACAACAAACTTTATAACTTTTTCCTGCCCAATTTTGCTCTAAGTCAGACAAAGTGTACTTTCATTTTACAATGAAACATTAAGCAAGAAACACCAAAAACCTTTCCTAATGGCTTTCTTAAACGCTGTATGTCCCTTTGGGATTTTTCCCATTATGAAATGTAAAATATGTCCCAGTTCCTTTGTAGTGTTTAATCACCCAGAGAACAGACTTCAAGAGATGTCCACACCGTCCTTTCCTGGTGGCTCTGGCACGGAGTTAGAGTAATGAGCTTCAGTTGACTCAGGATGCAAACGAGTTAATTAAAATGTTGAGAAATATATATATTTCTTAATAAACAGCAGATCAACGGATACAAACCAAAACCACTTAACTGGAAATATTTAATGAGCATATCTGGAGTGGCACAAACACTGCAACTGTGACATTATCCAGAAACATGGGGCATTTAACCCTTCTTACAAGATATAGGAAACAGATGACAGGTTGGTATAGATGTCTACAGAAGAAAATGTAGGGGTAACGCCTGCCCCCAAACCTAGTTATAGGACTAATGAGATCAATTATGAAATCATGTAGAGAACAAGAGGTTACCTTGCTGCTTGTTATCCAATTAACAGGATCAACATTCGTTTAGTGAAAATGCTGAATTAAAATAAAGTGTAGAAAATACTTAACACAAGATTAATATTTCAGTTGGTGTCTACTACGACACGCAGTGCTGTCACTTCTAAGACATGCAGATTGAATTTCTTATAGGGGTATGGAAGGTTCCCTGTTTTTGATATCAATTTAAAATACCTGTTTGTTCAGAAATTTTATTTAAAAAAAAAATTGCTTAAAAGCTTCATTTTCACCAACCTTCCAAACGCTGCGTGCAAAGGTCTGTGCAGTTGCTATTACTACTAGATGTACTAGCCAATCACAGTAGTATCTTAAAATGCGCTTTAGAGAAACAGTCTGAAAGACACCCTGGGCCTCATTCAATTGAGATTTGGCCAATTGAATAGGGCTCTATATAAGCACAGAGCATATTTTTTTTACAGAAGTTTTTAGTTAGTGAAGACCTTGCTTTTGGATAGAAGATCACTAACTAAACAATTCTGTAAAAAATGTGCTCTTTCCTTTTATAGAGCCCTATTCAATTGGCCAAATTGCAATTGAATGAGGCCCTCTGTGATTAATTAGTACATCTAGTACTACAGAGCTTCAGGGGGGGCAGACCATTGTAAGGACTGTTTGGAAGGTTCTGGGGTGTAGTGTCATAGCTTATCCCAGCAGCATTTTGCAGAAGGCTGCTAAGGAGTAGCACTGATAGGCTAGGACACAGTCGGAACTACAGAGTCTGTGTCTCCATAAGCTGCAGAGGGCAGACCCCATCAGAGCTTATAAAACACTTAATAAATTTTTTTTTTTTTTTTTTAAATACACCAAGTAGTTGTCTCTGTGACATCATCTGCTCCAAGGAAGATTGTGTTTTTGTGCCTATTACACTGCCAATTGATCCAGTACAAACATGTGATGGATTAGCTTAATTGCCAAAAACACCGAACATAACTAAAACCATACCTGTGGCATTATTCCGATGTCCTTTGTACCGCTTGATGTACTCCGCGCCGTCGCTGTGAGAAGAATTGAACAGATATATATCCTCATCATTGTAACTGGCGAGGAGTTCTGGGAAGTAATAAAGAGAATGGAGTTAGTATTGCAAAAGGTCTCCAAAAAGGTCTCCAGAAACCATGAACATCAATCAGGTAATATTATTATTATTATTATTATTATTAATAATAATAAATAATAATAAATTCAGACCTTTGGATTTGTAGCTTTATTGTCTTACAGTGACATAGACTATTCCGATCCAAACATTTATTCCACAGACCTGATTATCCAAATTACAGAACCAGCAGTCTGCGAATGTGTTAAAATTTGAGATTCAAAAAGGTTGATCACAAGGGGAGAGAAAAAAAAAAATGCAACACGATGACAAGTTTGTCAGAATATTTTGCATATTAATCAGAATGCAGCGTGAATTATCCAGAGATCTATTTTTTTTGTAACAGCTTTGATGGTGGGGTGAAAAAAATAAAAATCGTGTTTTGCAAATTGCTCATGAAAAGATTTTTTTTTTTTTAAAGCATATGTGCCCTGTGTTGTGTTGTCAGGAGGTGCATCAACATGGATTTGGGTGAGCAACGCGATTAGTAATGGAGGGGCCACACGGCTCTCTGGGGGAGAGACTGTGACAAATACACTGCTACGGGGGAGAGAGGGGCCAGGAGGCGCACAGCCGCTGCGATACATACACTGCTCAGGGGAGAGAGGGGCCAGGAGGCTCTCAGCAGCTGCGATACATACACTGCTCAGGGGAGAGAGGGGCCAGGAGGCTCTCAGCAGCTGCGATACATACACTGCTACAGGGGGAGAGAGGGGCCAGGAGGCTCTCAGCACCTGCGATACATACACTGCTACAGGGGAGAGAGGGGCCAGGAGGCTCTCAGCCGCTGCGATACATACACTGCTCAGTGGAGAGAGGGGCCAGGAGGCTCTCAGCCGCTGCGATACATACACTGCTACAGGGGAGAGAGGGGCCAGGGGGCTCTCAGCCGCTGCGATACATACACTGCTCAGTGGAGAGAGGGGCCAGGAGGCTCTCAGCCGCTGCGATACATACACTGCTCAGGGGAGAGAGGGGCCAGGAGGCTCTCAGCCGCTGCGATACATACACTGCTACAAGGGAGAGAGGGGCCAGGAGGCTCGCAGCCGCTGCGATACATACACTGCTCAGGGGAGAGAGGGGCCAGGAGGCTCTCAGCCGCTGCTATACATACACTGCTACAGGGGAGAGAGGGCCAGGAGGCGCACAGCCGCTGCGATACATACACTGCTCAGGGGAGAGAGGGGCCAGGAGGCGCACAGCCGCTGCGATACATACACTGCTCAGGGGAGAGAGGGGCCAGGAGGCGCACAGCCGCTGCGATACATACACTGCTACAGGGGATAGAGAGGGGCCAGGAGGCTCTCAGCCGCTGCGATACATACACTGCTACAGGGGATAGAGAGGGGCCAGGAGGCTCTCAGCCGCTGCGATACATACACTGCTACGGGGTAGAGAGGGGCCAGGAGGCTCTCAGCCGCTGCGATACATACACTGCTCAGGGGAGAGAGGGGCCAGGAGGCTCTCAGCCGCTGCTATACATACACTGCTCAGGGGAGAGAGGGGCCAGGAGGCGCACAGCCGCTGCGATACATACACTGCTCAGGGGAGAGAGGGGCCAGGAGGCGCACAGCCGCTGCGATACATACACTGCTACAGGGGAGAGAGGGGCCAGGAGGCTCTCAGCCGCTGCGATACATACACTGCTCAGTGGAGAGAGGGGCCAGGAGGCTCTCAGCCGCTGCGATACATACACTGCTACAGGGGAGAGAGGGGCCAGGGGGCTCTCAGCCGCTGCGATACATACACTGCTCAGTGGAGAGAGGGGCCAGGAGGCTCTCAGCCGCTGCGATACATACACTGCTCAGGGGAGAGAGGGGCCAGGAGGCTCTCAGCCGCTGCGATACATACACTGCTACAAGGGAGAGAGGGGCCAGGAGGCTCGCAGCCGCTGCGATACATACACTGCTCAGGGGAGAGAGGGGCCAGGAGGCTCTCAGCCGCTGCTATACATACACTGCTACAGGGGAGAGAGGGCCAGGAGGCGCACAGCCGCTGCGATACATACACTGCTCAGGGGAGAGAGGGGCCAGGAGGCGCACAGCCGCTGCGATACATACACTGCTCAGGGGAGAGAGGGGCCAGGAGGCGCACAGCCGCTGCGATACATACACTGCTACAGGGGATAGAGAGGGGCCAGGAGGCTCTCAGCCGCTGCGATACATACACTGCTACAGGGGATAGAGAGGGGCCAGGAGGCTCTCAGCCGCTGCGATACATACACTGCTACGGGGTAGAGAGGGGCCAGGAGGCTCTCAGCCGCTGCGATACATACACTGCTACAAGGGAGAGAGGGGCCAGGAGGCTCGCAGCCGCTGCGATACATACACTGCTACAGGGGAGAGAGGGGCCAGGAGGCTCTCAGCCGCTGCGATACATACACTGCTACAAGGGAGAGAGGGGCCAGGAGGCTCGCAGCCGCTGCGATACATACACTGCTCAGGGGAAAGAGGGGACAGGAGGCTCTCAGCCGCTGCTATACATACACTGCTCAGGGGAGAGAGGGGCCAGGAGGCGCACAGCCGCTGTGATACATACACTGCTCAGGGGAGAGAGGGGCCAGGAGGCTCTCAGCCGCTGCTATACATACACTGCTACAGGGGAGAGAGGGCCAGGAGGCTCTCAGGCAGTGTCTGCAATACATATAGTGCTACAGAAGGGGCCACACAGCTCTCAGGGGCTGGGACTGCGATACATTTAGTGCTGGGTGCAGTGTGGCCCCTCTATCCTTGAGCTGTATTTGTGCCAAACAGCAAATGTGACACTACTACACCACAGGGGAGACCACTCTCAGGAATAAGAATTAAGAATTAAGATATGCACATGGATACAAGTGAGATTTTTTTTACTCAATACATAAAAGTGCTTGTCTGACCAAGTGATCCGGGCACATTTCTACACATGGAGCGAACATTTTTGCTTACTAGGGATTTTTAATTTGTCACCTGCAAAGTTATAAATTAAAATGTGCACAAAAATGGAAGAGGAAGCCCATTGTAAGGCCACTGCAGTCAGGGTGTGCAGCTTGCACATATTCTTCTTGATAATCACTCTTTTAGATGGAAAAGAACTGAAGTGATAAAAGTGATTATCGAGAAGAATATGAGCAAACTGAAGAATAAGATTTAAAAGAAGTGTGTGTGTGTTTTTGTCTCTTTGTGAGCTATCAGTTCATAAATACACTCTGCAACCATTGTTGGACGAACACAAGCTGGTGGCGGCAGCGTTATGGTCTGGGGAATGTTTTCTTGGTGTTATCTGGGTCTATTTATACTTTTGGAAGTCACTCAACCGATTGGGTTATCTATCAATTCTTACAGACCAAGTACACCCAGACATGTTGACCGTCTTCCCTGGAGCAGATGTGTTCTTCCAGAAGGAAAATGCAACATGTCATATGGCGTGGTTGGAGAAGTTTTTATGGTAACTACATAAACTGGAAGTTAAGTATTACACAAATACTACCCTGTCACACTGCATATGAAATGCACGTAATCTATACGAACACAGACGTCAATGAAGAGTATAAGCCGACCCAAGTATAAGCCGAGGCACCTAATGTTACTACAAAAAATGGTAAAAAGGTTATTGACTTGAGTATAAGCCGAGGATGGAAAAAGAGGGTCCTTCCCCCCCGTATCCTCCTCCTCCTTCCCCCCCCCCAGTATCCTCCTCCTCCTTCCCCCCCCAGTTTCCTCCTCCTCCTTCCCCCCCCCAGTATCCTCCTCCTCCTTCCCCCCCCCCCCAGTATCCTCCTCCTCCTTGCCCCCCCAGTATCCTCCTCCTCCTTGCCCCCCCAGTATCCTCCTCCTCCTTGCCCCCCCAGTATCTTCCTCCTCCTTGCCCCCCCAGTATCCTCCTCCTCCTTGCCCCCCCCAGTATCCTCCTCCTCCTTGCCCCCCCAGTATCCTCCTCCTCCTTCCCCCCCGTATCATCCTCCTCCTTCCCCCCGTATCATCATCCTCCTTCCCCCCGTATCATCACCCTCCTCCTAATTCTCCTCCTTATCATCATCTTGTTTCCCCCATAACCTCCTTCTTACTACACCCTCGCCAATCCCTATGCCCCATGATCCTTACTTGCTACTATGCTCCGATGCGCTGATCCTGACGCCGCAACACGTCTTCCGTAGGCTAATGTGACGCACATGTGATGTCACATCATTAGCATATGCCAGATAAGGAGGGGGAGGAGGAAGGAGGAAGCTAAGGGAGTGAAGGAGTAGGATTTTTTTTTTTTTTTTTTGAGTCGAGTATAAGCTGAGGGGTTTTTTTTCAGCATAAAAAAAATGTGCTGAAAAAGTCAGCTTATACTGGAGTATATACGGTATATAAAAAAGATTGTGATTTAAACATTGTTTTCTCCTCTTGACTTTGTGTATTTTGTAGTTCAGAGATTCAAAACTTCCTGTAAAATGCAAAGTCAGAGGTTCAGATCTCAAAAACAAACATCACTAGTGCCTCTGTTTGCTTTCTTAGTGGTTTATGCTCACAGAACAAACATTTTTTGTATGCTGTACTGATCAGATGGAGGTGACCCCGTACATACCTGTACCGTCGTGGCTGTACACAAGACAGGTAATGTTTGCTTTTGCTTCACTTGTGACCTTGAACACAAAACAGATTTAGTTAAAAACAAGAAACAAAAGTATGTTTAGGTAAAGGGATGTAGAAAATAATACCCATCTGAACTAATGGATACGGTTTTGAATCATCATCATGTAGGGCAGCACCAAATCAAGTTGTAAATGGTTAAATTTATTTGCACAGTTTTTATATTTTTGTTAAATGCTGCAGCTTTTACAGCACTCAAATTGTTTAACTTGACCCTCAGCTGCACCTCAAGATTTACTAAGATTATGGCAAAAAGGTTTTCATTACATGAATGAACCATAAATCACGAGCTTCCTCACATGGATATAAGTGAGAATTATTTTTACTCGATCCATAAAAGTGGTTGTCTGAATAAGTGATCCGGGCAACAAACATATTTCTACACATGGAGCGAACATTTTTGCTTACTAGGGATTTTTAATTTTTTTCTTTACTATTTTCATTGCAAGAAGAATACATGTCATTTCTCCTTTAAGATCTAAATGTTGAAAGAAAAAAAACAAAAAAGGAATATTGTGACATTTTTGGGTTTGCAGTAAACATTTGAGGTCATTGACAATCACAAGCCTACTGGTTTGGCAGTCTTCGCAGAATTTGCCAAGACTTCGAAGTTCATCTATTAGGACTCATAAGATTAAGTGGGTTAAATGAAAGAACTTGTTAAAGGGATACAGAAGGATACTGGATTTTACTAGTCATAATATACCTGTGTATCTATTTACTTTTATGTACTTTGTTTGATTTTAAGCAGTAAAAACAGAGCTTATAAAGACGTAATATTAAAAAAAAATATTACATGCCTAAGACTGCCCTCTGAAGCTCATGAAGACACAGACTCTGCTGTATTTGATGTGCTGTGTCTTAAATGAATCAGTGACCATCTCTCAGCCACATGCAGAGGCCTGGACATGATACACTGTATGGCTGGATGTGCAGTGTAGGGTCCTAGTCTGGATCTAATTATGTTGCAGAGGGCAGAGCCATGCAGGGACTATTTGAATAATTTTATGCAATAAAAACAGAGCTTATAATCACTTCTTAATAAAATAAAGTACATAAAAGTAAATATAGATACACAGGGATATTATATAATCTAGAAAAAATAACAGGAACCTTCCATATCCCTTTAAACTGCGATATATGCAGAAATTCTAAATATTTTTTTTTATTTTTTTTGTATTATTATTGTGGCTTTCAGTGCTCCATTTAACATGGCAATGAGGAGTTATCACAATAACAGCACACTCAAGTCATTCTGTCAGCAAATACTCACTAAGAGCTAATGTAGATCGTTAGAATGGTCAACTAGATTTGTAGTTGTTCTGTTGTGCCTGACTCACGGTGACCATTTGGACACAGCACACCAGGTACATCCGTCCGTGTGCCTGGTTGTGCTCATCCATATGGTTTTCATGGCAAAGATACTGGAGTGGATTGCCAGTTCCTTCTCCAGTGGACCAATTTGTTTCACCTCTTTGCAATGGCCTGCCCATTTCGGGTGATGCTACATGGTATAGCTCACAGCTTCATTGGGGGTACACGAGCCCCTTTACCATGACAAGGTCGAGATCCAGAAGGGGATTAATACATGTAACTTTGTACAGACTGTTATACAAATGGTGACGGCCTCCATATTACGAAGTATATGAGATATTGAATTTGCTTAAGCCATCAGGGAAAGAAAAATGTTAAATAAGTGTTTGAGCTCTATTATATCAAAGCAGGTAATTCACCGCAAGCAAGAATATAAGTGCAATATGTTTGAAAATATATGAATTACTTAATATATCTCTAACCTACAAAACACAATTTTGGGGTGACAGAGTCCATTTAACAACTCAAACATTTTTAAGTTTAGTTTTTTGCAGAGATGGTGAACTTAAAAAAAAAAAAAAAAAAAAAAAGAAAGAAAGAAAGAAAGAAAGAAAGAAAGAAAGAAAGAAAAATAAAATAAAACTCAGGGACGTAGAGATAAAATCCAAACAACTCACCAGATGATGAGGGCAGAACTTTTTCAGAACTCCATTGTTCTCATTCTCATCGATTTTACGCTGGTCATAAATCCTTGAAAAGCAGAGAATTGGGGCGAAACAAGTTGAAAAAAAGCTAAATATAAACTAACCTCACAGATGTGAGCAAAGAGCCCGTTTTCTTAGATTTCTTAAAAAGGGACATAACCTTTAAGTAATAAAGATCAGTAGAAACAAAATAGCTTCCATGTTATAGCAAAACATTGGAGACACCAAACTGGTTTTCCTACTATATAAAGGATGAAACTCCACCCATCTTTTTTTCATACTGTAGCACAGCCTGCAACAGACTCATCTACAGCTATTTACTGTGCAAGTACCTAGTGAAATAATCTGCAATTTCTGCTAAGATCCATGGTTAGATAATTGAGCTCGAAAAAGGAGTATTTTAAGCATAAAGTAATTTGAAAACATCCCCTAATGAGTTTGATCGGATCACGTAGATCAGAATAAAAGATGCTCAATGCAGGAACATTAAAACGGCCATTTAATTCAGCACAGTTTTGATCACATCACTGTGAAGATCCCCTAAAAGCACAATGAAATATTTAGAGTTTTTACAATCTGCGCATTTTTCACTGAGAAATCAAATAAAATCTGTGTTTACATGAGTAACAGACTGCCCACAGCCTGCTCCATGTATACAACCAAACAGGTTGCAGGCATGTGTTCCCCATTTAAGTCAATGGTAAGGTGTTTTGTCAGACTGCCTAGGTTTGCAGTTTGAAGGGAACAGACCTCGTAACGGGTTGATTTTTTTTTTACAACAGAAAATTTAAGTTTCTGCTCTTTTGCCTCTCCAGAAATTGGGCAATGCAGACCAGCTGAAGGGGAGGGGGGATTATTGCTCTGTGAAGTGATGCAAAGAAACAAAAATGTAACTCTTACCGCATCTATCTGTAAATGCATGTAATACTGGTACTTTCATAAAACAGGAAAGCTATGGTTTAAATTGTCAGTGCATTTTAACCTCAGTGACTGGAATGTAACCTGAAAGCTCTGCTATCAATCATAGCCTTCCCCCAAAGAGCCTCACACAACAAGCAGCCTCAGCAAAGTAGTAATCACTCAGAATAGACTAGGTGTAAACAAAGATTTAATACTTTTTTCAGGCTGTAGGTATTTTTATGCACCTTGTATTTATCTATTTACTAACTTAACATTCTCTTATCACACCTGCGATGAGAAATATTTCAATTGTGCTAAAGCCATAAGGCTAGAAGGCTTTATTGATGCTTAAAAACGCCCAGCATTCAAGCTCAGATATACAATGCCTTAACTCAAACTTTTGATATCAGCTATATTTACAGTGCTTTGCAAAAGTATTCACCCCCTTGGCATTTTTCATGTTTTGTTGCCTCACAACCTGGAATTAACATGGATTGCTTGAGGATTTGCATCATTTAAATTTACAGAACATGCCACAACTTTGAAGATGTTTTTTTTTTTATTGTGAAGCAAACAACAAATAGGACAAAATAACAGAAAAAAAGTCAATGTGCATACTTATTCACCCCCCTAAAAGTCAATACTTTGTAGAGCCACCTTTTGCGGCAATCACAGCTCCAAGTCGCTTTGGATAAGTCTCTATGAGCTTGCCACATCTCACCACTGGGATTTTTGCCCATTCCTCCTTGGAAAACTGCTCCTGCAAGTTGGATGGTTTGCGCTTGTGAACAGCAATATTTAAGACCACAGATTTTCTATTGGATTGAGGTCTGGGCTGTGACTCGGCCATTCCAACACATTTACATGTTTCCCCTTAACCCCCCCAAGTGTTGCTTTAGCGGTGTGTTTGGGGTCATTGTCCTGCTGGAAGGTGAACCTCCGTCCTAGCCTCAAATCACGCACAGAGTGGTACAGGTTTTGCTCGAGAATATCCCTGTATTTAGCACCATCCATCTTTCCCTCAACTCTGACCAGTCTCCCAGTCCCGGCTGCTGAAAAGCATCCCCACAGCATGATGCTGCCACCGCCATGTTTCACTGTGGGGATGGTGTTCTTCGGGTGATGTGATGTGTTGGGTTTCTTTGATGGACGAAAAGCAAAAATTTTAGTCTCATCAGACCAGAGCACCTTCCTCCATACATGCCTTTACGCAAACTCAAAACGTGCCATTTTGTTCTTTGCTGAAAGTAATGGCATTCTTCTGGCCACTTTGCCATAAAGCCCAACTCTATGTAGCGTACGGCTTATTGTCATCCTATGTACAGATACTCCAGTCTCTGCTGTGGATCTCTTCAGCTCCTCCAGGGTTACCTTGGGTCTCTGTGCTGCCTCTCTGATTAATGCCCTCCTTGCCCGGTCCGTGAGTTTTGGTGGGCAGTCATCTCTTGGCAGGTTTGCTGTTGTGCCATGTTATTTCCATTTGGTTATGATAGATTTGATGGTGCTCCTGGGGATCATCAAAGATTTGGATATTTTTTTTATAACCTAACTCTGACTTGTACTTCTCAACAACATTGTCCCTTACTTGTTTGGAGAGTTCCTTGGTCTTCATGGCAGTGTTTGGGTAGTGGTGCCTCGTGCTTAGGTGTTGCAGCCTCTGAGGCCTTTCAAAAAAGGTGTGTATATGTAATGACAGATCATGTGACACTTAGATTGCACACAGGTGGACATCATTTCACAAATTACGTGACTTCTGAAGGCAATTGGTTGCAGCAGAGCTTTTTATTGGCTTCATAACAAAGGGGGTGAATACATACACACATGCCAATTTTCTGTTTCTAAATTAGTTTTATGTATATATTTTTCTCATTTCACTTCAACAACTTTGAATTTTGTGATGGATCAGAGCACAATAGTCTGATTAACAAAACATTGAACTTAAAGCTGTAATGTAACAAAATAGGTAAAAAGTCAAGAGGGGTGAATACTTTTGCAAGGCACGGTTCATGAATGTATCCTTTTTATTTCTGAAATAACTGAAGCATTTGCTGTGTCACTTTATATACATACATATATTAGTCAAAGTAGTCCTTGTATCATAATTCAACTATTAAATTATATGAATCATTTCACTTGGCAAAACTCACCTAACAAACTGATCTCTGCCGCCCACTGCAAACTGGTAGGTGTTGGAAGGATTCACGTAGATGGTGTACAATCCGACTTTCTTCTCTTTCTCCTTGGTAACCACCAACCTCCTTTAGAAGGGAGATAAAATAATTACCAACTACCAGAGTGGATGAGAGAGCCAACTGGAGCAAAAGTTCATCTACTCACGAAGCTGGCCGGTCTTGCCGAAGATCAATGGTGAACACCACTGCGTCTTCACCGGCAGACAGGAAAGTGCATGGCGAGTCTGGTTCTAGTGCGAGCTGGGAAAGACAGGAAGGGGGAAGTCACAGTTAGGTCATAGTTTTTAGACCTTTATTTCTAAAGTAAACCATTCCCGATATATATTCAGGATTGTTTAACTTCAATTATAAGCAAAATAAATGGCTCCAGATACAAAATTACCTGCTAATTAGTATCAGCCTGCTTAACTGTCTGTATGTGGTGGCCACAACAATATACCCAATGTCATCATGAAGTTCGATCTCCTTCCCAACATTTTTAAAGCACTCAAATATTGACATACAGAAGCCACATAAATAATGCTGAATATCTCAGCAAAAACAGCTAGTACAACATTTAGACAATTTGTCATGCTCTGTAAGATGAAACTAAATTCCTGTGTGGGACAAGAAAAGTGGTTCTTTAATAGTAATGGCATCATTGGTTTATTCAGTTAACGTTGGGTACTTACTAAGAACCTGCACAATACCTCTACTTTGTTGTCCATTAAAGGCAGTAAAAAATAAATAAATAAAAAAATAATCATAAAAATGACATTGTTATATACTATAAAATCATGAATCAATGAGTTTGCTCCACAGACCCCAACAAGGTAGCCTCATTTTCAGAAAACACATGCAAATGGATCCAAAAAAACAAAAAGATAAATAATGGCCACTTACACATCCGCTGTTTGGCCTGGCAGGTGCAGGGCGGGGACCGCGTGCCTGGCTCGGGGTGGAGGATTATGGAGGGGAGCGCGTGCCTGGCTCGGGGTGGAGGATTACGGAGGGGAGCGCGTGCCTGGCTCGGGGTGGAGGATTACGGAGGGGAGCGCGTGCCTGGCTCGGGGTGGAGGATTACGGAGGGGAGCGCGTGCCTGGCTCGGGGTGGAGGATTACGGAGGGGAGCGCGTGCCTGGCTCGGGGTGGAGGATTACGGAGGGGAGCGCGTGCCTGGCTCGGGGTGGAGGATTACGGAGGGGAGCGCGTGCCTGGCTCGGGGTGGAGGATTACGGAGGGGAGCGCGTGCCTGGCTCGGGGTGGAGGATTACGGAGGGGAGCGCGTGCCTGGCTCGGGGTGGAGGATTACGGAGGGGAGCGCGTGCCTGGCTCGGGGTGGAGGATTACGGAGGGGAGCGCGTGCCTGGCTCGGGGTGGAGGATTACGGAGGGGAGCGCGTGCCTGGCTCGGGGTGGAGGATTACGGAGGGGAGCGCGTGCCTGGCTCGGGGTGGAGGATTACGGAGGGGACCGCGTGCCTGGCTCGGGGTGGAGGATTACGGAGGGGACCGCGTGCCTGGCTCGGGGTGGAGGATTACGGAGGGGACCGCGTGCCTGGCTCGGGGTGGAGGATTACGGAGGGGACCGCGTGCCTGGCTCGGGGTGGAGGATTACGGAGGGGACCGCGTGCCTGGCTCGGGGTGGAGGATTACGGAGGGGACCGCGTGCCTGGCTCGGGGTGGAGGATTATGGAGGGGACCGCGTGCCTGGCTCGGGGTAGAGGATTAAATGCTACTTTGGCCCACCGTTTTCCCCTGCGATGTGGCCGTTAATTAAGCTCTCCTTTTTTCTAAATTTTATTATATCCCCTCTTTTCCTCATTTTTTTTCCTCCCATTTTTCTTCCCTGCGTTTACTTATCTTCAGATCATCCATCTAGCCTTCCTTCCTCTGCTGCCCTTCAGTCCTCCTCCTATATCATCTTCTGGGATGGTGGAGAGAAGATGCAGTGGCATTGGAGTGTCTCCTAGCAGAGGTGTACTGTCTTATGAGTGAGGTGGTTGGAGCACCAGCTCCTCAACCCCCTGCCTCCTCCCGATCATGGCACGGTAGGCTCTGCCACCTCATCCTCCTGTGGTTCCCTGCACAGCCACATGTGAGGTCATCTGTGTGCACTGGATACCAGAGGATCATGGGATTTGTAGTCCTCCCATCAGGGCTGACTGACCGTGTGTGGAACGTGTAGGCCTGACTGTCCTACTGTGCAAGTGGTTCATCATCTCAATTCCTCCACTGTGTCAGACTACTGGGGGGCCATGATGGTTGAGGTTGACGCATCAAGCATTGCACCATATATTAGTGCTAGGTTGGAGTCGAATACTAGTACCAAAGCCTTTGTTGCTACTACAATAAATGCCACTACATATTCTGGGAAGAGGGTAGTGAAGAAAGGTTGACCACTTGTCTTCTCCTAAAGCATCGTCCCATTGGTAGCACCCTTGCAGAGGCATTTAGTTCTTGGCTGTGTAAGGTTGAGCCTGTGGTGTCGGGCAAAACGTGTTCCTGGGTGCCAGAACGTTATTGATGAAGTTCTGTCTCATTTTAAGTGGGAACACTTGGTCGATGGCCCAGAAGACAAGAGCAGATGACAAGTTTTTTAACAGAACGTCTCTGGGAACTTGGAGCACAGAGATAGCATTATGGACATCTCTGGCTCCATCCACATGTCTCTCATACAAAAGAGTATGGGACTAGCAACACAAACTGGTTCGACTAGTAGACCGTGCGGTCAAGGAAGAAAAGAGAATGAGGATTTTGCTTATGTGTCGAGGTGCAAGGAGCTGGCGCATCAGGTGGCAAGCCTTGGCTTTTTGGTTTCTGTTCAAGCAAGTTGTGCAACGCCCAACTCAGGATGTGACGTGTCCTATGAGATTTTCAGTCTAATAACCTCCATAACTGACATTTCTAGAGATCAATGAGGTTTGATGTCACAATACGCAATTTAAGAAATGTTCACTATAAAATTACACCAAAGGGATGTAAAAAAGAAGTTGTAGAATAATAAGGCTTTATTAAATGGCTACTGTAGATCAATATTTAAAAAAAATGAAAATGTAATAAAAAAATACAGTTTTAATTACCTCTTATATGCCATTATGCTGCAGTGGAAGTTGCCATTATAGTTTCTACTGATTAACTTCCTGAGGTGGAAGGAAACTGCCCTTGTGCAGATAGAATCTTCATTTATATTCAATGTGAGAGCTAAAGTTGCCAGAGCTTGAAGTAGGACTCATTGAAATCTCAGTACACATCCTGCTGAAACAGCAGCTGCGGGGTTCTGCTCAGTAAAGGAAATGGATCCCCTTAGTAAATATTAATTGCATATTAATGTGTAAAAATATTAAATAAAAAAATATTAAATGCTGTGTTATTCAAAAAAAGCTCAATTTAATGAAAAAAAAAGTGCATTTTTCACTGAGAAATAAAATAAAATCTGTGTTTACATCTGTAACAGACTGCCCGCAGCCTTCTTACTTAATGTAACCAACAAGATTGCAGGGGTGTGTCCCCAATTCAAGTTAATGGTAAGGTTTTTGTCAGACTGCTTATAAATTTCCAGCTTAAAGGGAATAGACCTTGTAATAAGTTAATATTTTGCAGAAGCCAGAAAATTCAGCACTCTTATTAAAGCTGTGAAGACCAGCTCAGCGAGAGAGGAGGGTTAGGACAGTGCAGCGATCCCAACAAAAATGTAACCCTTACCACAACACATCATCTATCTGGGAGGCATGGAATACTGGTACTTGCCTAAAACAGGAAAGCTATGCTAACTGCAAATTACTCGAACAACAACCACTGGGTAGAATAGACTGTATGTAAAAATACATTTAAAACAAAAAAAAAGTAGTTTTTTTTTTTTAGTGGTTATTAGTGCAATTAAAACAAATATATAGATCATTTTTCCATACAATATTGTGCTCTTTAACACCATGGAGAGCACTTCCAGGGAGTTCTGTGGCCCGTTCAGTACATACCTTGTGTGACGCGCCCTTGTGCTGTGCCACTCTCTTGGTGTTTTTGCAGCACTGGGTAGCTGACAGTTCTGCCACGCGCACCTGCCCGTCCCGCGCACACATGGCCAGAGTAGAGTCTCCACTGTTTGGTAGGAACTTCGCCTGAGGGTAAGAAATAAAAGAACCAAAATGAACAACAGGCACAGGAGATTACAAATAAAGATTTTTATTAAACTGGAAAGCTTAGTTAGTGGTTACAAATTCCACGTATTCTCTCCCAACTAGTATCCTAGGAACCAACACGAGGAACGGCCTGTGAGAATGCCAAGGTCAATGAGATTGGTTTGTTATTACACCTTATCTCTAGCTGCCACATCCGCGTTTTATTTTAGAATATGTCACACACGATGCCTTCAATTAAAAAGGGACAGTGTTAATTAATGGTGAATTAAAATAGATTTAACATTAAAGGAATATGGATCCCTGGTTGTTACTATGTATATAATATCTCTGTGTATTAATCTACTTTTATATACTTTGATTTTAGGTTGGAAAACAAAAGGTTATAAGGACTTCTTAATAAAATAAACAAATAGTCCATGTATTGGTCTGCCCTCTGCAGCTCATGAAGACAGAGTCTGTAGTACTGTAGAATCTAATACTAACCAAATTAGTCACCATAGTCAACATGCTGCAGAGACCTGGTCCCTGATAGGCTAAGACACTACACTGCACATTCAGCCCTATAGAGTCTGTGTCTGCATACGCTGCTGAGGGCAGTCCCATACATTTGATGATTCTAGGCAGAGTTTATAAGTACTTCTTAATAAAGTAAAAGTATATAAAACGTGTTTGTTTTTTTTATAACAAAATCACATATAGTTGTGCTCAATGCAGGCCTCGCGATGAGCGCCGAAGGTGATCATTGCGAAGAAGGAAAGTTGCGGCTTGCAAAGGCCTGCAATGAGTGGCAAAGCTCATCGTGAGGCCCATACAAGGAGAAGCTCAGCACAGGGCTCGCGATGAGTGCCAAAAGGTACAGCATTCAGAGCCTTAAATTTGTATTCCCGTCATTTTTGACGGGCAAGTAGCTAGTATTAAATAAAACATGTTTAAACTTCACTGAAACTAATATATGGTGCACAGATATCATTGGCAGACAAATATGACTTTTACATCTATATTGCGGTTCATTTGTGGACAGGGACAGGCCCCAGATCAGTTAAAATCTTCATTTTTTTATTGTTTGAAAGCATCATTTGAGAAAAGAACACACAGTGGTACATCATCACGTACCCTCTTTCATATACAACAAAAGAAAACAATGTTTTTAGTGTTCCAAAGCTGCTGAACCCCTCCCCACCACCCCCTCATTGTCCTGAGCACTGCAGATTTTTTTTTTTAACCAAGATAGCATTAATTAGGCGGATTGGGAAGCCTGGAACATGCTCTTTAAGATAAGGGGTTATTGTTAAAATCCTATAACCCCCTGCATCCCCAAAGTGAGCATGCTCCAGCTCATCACCTTTATCCTTAATATGCCCAACACATCTATCACCCTCCTGTACATCACCAAACCCTTTAGATTTGACTTTTCAGTCTTGCAATATGTTAAAATAGTTTTGGGCTTTGAATTTAACCCTTGTATAGCACTACAGAATATTGGCCCTATTAATTTCCCTCTCTGGTAAACTTACACCACTAAAAACTGGTCAGTAACCTTACTTATAATGGTTTAGACCTGCAGCAGCCAGTAAACAGAGTACTATACCAAATAAACATGTAACTGCATTAAAATAGAATGCTTAATAGTCTCAAAGGCACACATGTGCAAATAAAAATATTTGTAATTATTATGTTTGTGTCATACAATTTGTTGGGTAACAGAACATAGTACTCAAGAGGTTAATATCATGAAACCACATGGTGAAAAACAGATGCTCTAATGCATTGTCTATTGAAGGGTTAATTTACTTAACTCTCAATAATGCTTACCCGCAAATACCAGATGCGTATGTACACACACACACAAAATATGATGTTCACCTTTTCTATTGGTTCCTATGTCTCATCAAGTATTTAAGTAAAATACAGGGTTTGGTGAATTTTACTCGAGACAGGATTTACATATTTCAAAACACTCAATTTACAAGTGAAGGCAATTATTATTACTGACAAAAGCTCTGCAGTTGAAAAAAAAAAAAAAAGCAACTTTACGAGTTTGGAATTGAATGAGGCTCAATGTTGGAGCATTACAAATAAGGGATAATAATAATAATAAAATACAAATTATAATTCCTAATCCGTTACAACAAAATAAAGCAAATCATCTCCACTAGTGTGTTTGCGTTGCTCAGTTGTGTCCGACTCTCCGTGACCTCATGAACTGCAACACACCCTGCTGATCCAAGACAGAGATAGTGGAGTGGGCTGCCTATTCCTTCTCCAGTGGGCCACAGCATATAGCTCCTGGTATTCCTAGGTGGTCTCCCATCCAAGTACTGACCAGGCCCAAACCTGCATGGCTTCAGGGTGGTGTGACTTCTTGGTTCCCTGACTGGAATCAAGCCCAGGTTGCAGCACTGAATTCTAATCACTGGACCACCAGGAAACCCACAAGAGGGACCCTTTAAAAAGGGATACAAAATCCTTAAAGGCATATCTATTTTCATGGATTATGAATGCATCTGATAGAAGAGAATCAGTCGTGTATGAAAACAACTTTTTACTTTAAAAATTCCCAAAATAAACATTAACAAACTCACCCTCATGTTTGCTAAATATCCTTTGAAAGCTGTTGCTTTTGTTAGTGGACACCCCTTAAAATGACTGCTAAAATTAGAATAAAATTCATAAATTTGTTCTGGCCAATCACAGGCAGCTAATACAACATAACAATAAGTGATGGAAATTTGTGCAGGAAGGAATCATGGGATATGTAGAGCCCCTGTAGAAGGAAACCAAAAGAGCCAGACACTGTAGATCTCTGCATTGAGCTGCTGCTGGCTTGAAGGTTAGTAAACTGTTAAAAATCTGTATTTTAATGTAGTGTTTCTATTGGTAGGTACCAAATGCCTATGTAGGCAGCTCTGGGGTGTGGAAAACAAGTTTTATGTTTAAATAAAATAAATCCGTATGTGTATAGAATGGATCAATCTAATGTGGAACGTAGATATACATTTAATAGGATTAAAAGGCCCTTATTGTATTACAGCTGTCAAATGTAATTTTTTTTTTTTTTTTTAAATGCTTGGTAAAAAAAAATAATAATAATAATAATTGTAAGTTTTAGGCTAAAATGCAAAGCAAGATTTTATATACATTCTATTAAATCTTCTCTCCCTTTGTGCTATAAAATCTCTTTATAGCACCTCACCATGAGCCTCAATCTGAACGTGCTGGGGACCCATCAGTACCACTACAGCTGTATTGCTAATTATAAGGTCATCTTCCAAGGTGTAGCTAGCTGCTACAGACAATGTGCCTCATTCAAATGCGATTTGGCCAATTGAATAGGGCTCTATAAGCACAGAGCATTTTTTTTTTTTTTTACAGAAGTTTTTAGTTTGTGAACTTCTATCCAAAACCAAGGTCTTCACCAACTAAAAACTTCTGTAAAAAAAAAAAATTTAAAAAAAAATTGCTATGTGCTTATATAGAGCCCTATTCAAATTGGACAAATCACATTTGAATGAGGCCCAACGTGAGCATGTGTGACCCCCGCCCCCACACACACCAATTTAGCGCAATCAGAAGGGAGAGAAGAGCGAGAGTGATAGGGAGCTGTGAGAAGACATAGCGCAGATACATTTTACATTATATCCGAGTTCAAGTCTTTAAAAACATATTTAAAGACAAATGCCCGCCTTAATAAACAAAAAAATGAAATATGGAAAATGTACTTTTAGTTCCTGAACATAGGTCAGCTCTAGATATATAATGGGACGTCCCATTACGATTACAATGAAGAGTCACAATCATTACAAATGGCAGTCTGTTTTGCGAGACTACACTGCATACAAACCCAACTCTCCGTATTTAGGCCATGTTCGTGCTCACGTCACAAAGTAAGATTGTGGGAGGGCTTTTGTAATAGCCTCGCACTGCAGTCAATAATCTGCAACTTATAAGAGATTAATTAAAACTAGAAAAATATATATTTTTAAATGTTTTAATGCTTATAAAATGCCTATTTTATAAAAGGACAGCTGTACTATAAAAATATTGGCTGTTATCCCGCACCACGGGGACTTCCCTATTGCCGGATAAGTGTAGTTTCCGGGTAATTGGGAGTCCCCGGAAAAAAAAAAGGGCCTAAAAGACCCTTAATTCCACCCAAAATGCCTTTAAAAAAGGCATTAGCACATAAACTGGGCCATTTTGGCCCAGAAAAAACAAATAGGATTTTTTTTTTGTGCAGTCTCGAATTGTCGAATAGTGCCGGATATGCCGGTTTAGCAGGAGTTTTCTGAAAATGGGGAATTTATGCTGGTGCTGGTTGCTTGAGAGTCCCAGTTAGTTGAGTGCTGGATAACCGGGATTTTACCGTACATGCATAAGTATACATGATTTATAATGTTCATACTTTGTTATTCTAGCTCCTAGATATTTTAAAGCTCTTACTCAAATTCTGGCCGGCATGCTGTGCTGCCAAAACCCCACCGCTTTTATATAATTAGAGGTGAGGTAACTGTAGCCGACTTCCTGCTGTGTCACTGGTTTAGATCAGATGTCAAAACTACACCAGTCTGTGCTCTTTTGCGTTAGAGGGAGCCATTAAATAAGGATAATGAGTGCAGAACTTTCTATAATACAGTCATTAAAGAATTGCTTAAAGAAATAAAACCCGGAGCCGGACATTTTTTTTTTTACTTTCTAAAATGTAAAATAATTGTAGTTTAAAAAAAAAAAAAAAAAAAACACAACACCTTAACATAAATAAATGATCTTGGGTCACCTATTAGGTCTGAAACTTGCGTGGTTTTCTTAAGAAATAAGTACACAGCGCCAATCTCTGACAATCCCACAGGCACAAAGGTCGCTTTGTGCCTGTGGGATTGTTAGAGATTGGCACTGTGTAATTATTTCTTAAGCAAACAATGCAAGTTGTCTTTGTATCTTAGTAAAGGAGATCACTAGTTTTATAGATATGTGGATGTAGTTACCCGATTAATCTAAAAACAATCCGATCAATTATATGTATACATTAGGAAAAAACAGGAAAGCAGTAAACTATCCAGTCACAAAGCCCACACAGGATAAATCTTGGGGAAAGGCAGAAAAGCTGAGCTTTTATACTCTGTTATGGCTAAGAAGACGACTTGTCAAAGGAAGAAATCAAAAATGTATTAGATGTTGCAATTAGTACTAATTGGTATTAAAATGACACAGCAAAAGGTGCCAGTTATTGCATAAATGAAAACTACACAAACTCAGGTGCAAACGTCTTATTTTTTTGACACTCTTTCGAGAGGTTTGGCCTCGCTTTATCAAGTCCTGCTTTAGAGAGAATAACAGATTTTATTTTAATTTTATTTGATTTTCCTAGGATCCAAGATCTTTGCAGATGGTGACGGTAGTCACGAAATTAAAAGATATTTACTTCTGGGGAGGAAAGCTATGGCAAGCTTGGAAAGATTATAAAAAGTAAAGATATTAATACTGCCAACAAAGGTCTGCATAGTTCGAACTATGGTATTCCCAGTACTAACATATGGATGTGAGAGCTGGACCATAAAGAAATCTGAGCGCCGTAGAATTGACGCCTTTGAATTGTGGTGTTGGACAAGACTGCTTAGTGTCCCTTGGACTGTAAGAAGATCTAATAAATCAATACTTCAGGAAATCAAGACAAACTGTTCACTAAAAAAGGTATGATCAGGAGGCTGAAGCTCAAATATTTTGGCCATATCATAAGACGGCAGGGTTCCCTTAAAAAAATAAAAAAATAAAAGACTCTGATGTTGGGCAAGATTGAAGGCACAAGAAGAAGGGGACGACAGAGGTGGAGATGGATAGATGAGGACACTGAAGCAATGAACATGAACTTGATGGAGCTCAAAGGGGCAGTGACAGATGCACCTGGAGTGCTGCGGTCCATAGGGTTGGACACAACTGAACGACTAAACAACAACAAATATTAGTAAATAAATAGTTCATTTGTGTTCACATTTGAAGGTCTAAAACAAGTTAATAAACTTGTTTCATGCTCAGAATTCCGAGAAATAAAGTTATAACAGACACTATTTTATTTCTGGTATATTATATATAACTGTGCTGGTTCTACTGCGGTTTTCATCTGTCATTCTATTTTTTTCCTATTTTCATTGGAGTTTCTCATAAGACTTTAGTATCCACAAAAAAAAAAAAAAAAAAGACAGCAAGACATGATAGACTAAAAATGTGTTTGCTTAAGAATAGTACATTAAGCTACACCACATGGGGAGAGAAACCATATTAACTAGTAAAAAAATAAAAATAAATAATGCATGGCATGAGATATATATTTATTATATTATATATTTTTTATTTTTTTCCCCACACGCACACATCACATTTGCATGTCTAAAAAGAAAATTTAATTTCCCACTCAGAATCTCATTAAATACATTAGTTGCACTGTATTCTGGGAATCTGGGCAGGGACATGCAAATGAGCAAACAATGCTTTTTCAATCTTAAAAACAAAACACACTTTATACATGGTTCTTTTAGCTATAATTATTATTATTATGTTAGAACACAGCTTTCATGCATAGCATATAATATAAAAAGCTTGCCCCAACAGTATTATAATCAGCACTTCATTAAAATGCATCTAAAGGGATTAAACAGGATAAGGAATGTATTAATACTTTGCTATATTTTTAAATAGTTGGATCTATCCCTCTTTGCCTGCGCATTTCTTCTGCAGCACTGACAGCTACAGTTACAGGTGCCATCCACCAGAGGGCGCTGTGAGTTTTCGGGCATCATCAAGTTCCAAGGAAGGCAAAGAACTATTCTCCCCTCCGATGTGGCGCAACTCGACGGTGCTGAAATCAACAGCGAGGCCATCGCTATGTTCAGCGCAGGCACTCGGCACCCCAAGGCCTCAGGCGCGCCTCTCATAGCTCAAGGCCTCTTCTGTCGGCTCGCCTTATATGCCAAAAATCGGCAGCACCATCTGTTGGCCGGAGGCGGAACTGCAGCTGTCAGAGTTTGCAATGGTGAAGAGGGAAAGGACCAAATAGTTTACTGAAAACGAAGTATTTTTGCCCATTTTTAAAACTGGCTTTATATAAAATATTTTGTAAAACTTTGACATTGGCGTCAGTTTATTTCTCCGTCACAGGTTTTTGGATCTTCTGAATGGAACATAAATCATAATGAGGGTAAACAGGCCGTAAAGATGTTTTTTCTTGGTTTTGTTTCTCAAAGGACAGTTGGAAATATTTTGCACCAAAAATACATAAATGAATTAAAGTGGAAGAAACAGAACTGATGGCAGATAAGAAACAATAGGCCAATCCTTCAGCCTAAAAATCATGGCCACATGTGCTGGAATTCCATTATTGGGTTTGACTACCAGGTTAGCTAGAAAGCCATTTCACTTATTCACTAGCTCTTCTATAAAAGTTGCATATGACTAAAATGAGCCATGTATAAAATGGCTTTGGA
This sequence comes from Discoglossus pictus, assembly GCA_027410445.1. Lineage (NCBI taxonomy): Eukaryota > Metazoa > Chordata > Amphibia > Anura > Alytidae > Discoglossus > Discoglossus pictus. Next base: position 284,232,587 of record CM050168.1, read on the forward strand.
CTAAACAGTGAAAATGCATTGTAAACTCATCTGCATGTCCCCGCCCAGTGTCCCAGAGTGCAGTGCAATAACTATTTCTGGGAGTTCTGAGCAGAACTTTTTTTTTAAACTTATTTTTAGACGTTCAAATGGTAAAACAAATGTACTACTTATTTATTTACTGTACTCTGTACGGTGGAGGCTTCTATTTTTCTTTTGCCCACCATAAGCCAAATTATGTTTGGATCTAGTCTATTTGGAAACTGCATCCCGTCAGAACACCGGGGTGTGCGAAAAAAAAAATGTACTGGAGGCAAAAAACTAGTCATTCCTCCGACGTGGCGCAAATTGTAGGGCGCTGAGTCGACAGCAAGGCCATCGCTATGTTCAGGTGCGCCTCTCATAGCTGAAGGCCTTTTCTGTCGGCGCGCCTTATGAGCCAGATGGGAGTATGGAATAGTTCTTTGCCTGCAGTAAATTTTTACACACCACTAGGTGGTGCTGTGGCACAACCACACACCCCACTGTTCTAACGGGATGCGGCTTCCAAATAGACTAGGACCTGATATTTTAAGTAATATTTATAAACACATTTGTATAGGCAAAATCATCTTGACACAAGCATAGAGTGCTTCCAATGGACTTCAGTTAATAATATATCATTAAAAATCTCCCATATAGATCACTTCTAGCATGTATTCAGTTCTCGGTGCACTCTTATGGTTACCAGGTTCCATAGAATGGCTCCAGGCTAGTAAAATCTCTGCCAAGTTTCCCAGAATGCAGCGCAAGGACTGAAGGACTGTCTGCATTATTATGGTGTGAAACCACCAATGAGATGGAGTCAATCTATGGTACTGTAAAAACCTAAGGCTTCCCAACTCAGGAGAAGATTAACCAAGTACAGTTATTTAAACCCCACAATGCACATGCACTTCTTTTGCCCATATCACAAGTTCTCAAATTCTACAGAAAGCCACCAAGCTTTATTTTAGTGGATGCAGATTTAGAAGGTGGCAATTGCAATGATGATTGCAATTACTGTCATGATTGAAATTGCCCCATTCAATTGTTTCATGGATGAAGAAGTCAAACTAGAAGACCTTATTGACTTTACCTGAAACACATTGCTTTTGTGTCCGCTCTCAAATTCCAAAACGGGCTTCCGCCTCACCCAGTCCCACACAACCACTTTGAGGTCATCACTGCCACTGGCCAACCAGGTGCCTCGCTGGTTGAAGTGCAAAGTATTCACACATCCATTATGGCCATCCAGTCCGTGAAGAAGACGAAATCTCTGGACAAACCCTCTGGCCCCGCAGGCATCATATATGAAGCGAGTGCTGATGCCCATTTCACGTTGCCTTAGAGCACGGATGGCTCTCCAGCTGGGACGAGGGAGTGGTGTCTTTTCAGAGGACACCCAGTCTTCCAGAGCCCTCTCATCATCAGAGGAGTCCTGGTCATGGTTTGCTCTCTTACGTTGGGCTCGTTTCCGCAGCCTTTCTTCTGCCTCCTCTTCCTCATCATCTTCTTCTTCCCCCTCAGACTGGGAGTGATCATTAACTCTGTTATCGTCATAGATCGAGTAATGGCCAGTATCATCCATACTGTCAGAGTCTTTTTCCTCTCTTGAGCTCTCAGAGTAGGTGTCTCTGCTTTCAGCTCTGTTGGGGCCCGTTTCATCCACCGTGAGGCTCAAGCTCAAGTCAGAAGCCTCAACTTCAATACCAGAGGAATTCTCTTTGCCTTCTTCTGCTCCTGACATATCTTCAGGGCTGCTGGAAAAGCTCCCTGTTAAGAATAATAATAAAAATAAAAAAAAGCACAGCTTTAGAAGAGCAACATATTCTTTAGATGGGCCCCAGGCTTGGATGTTGGAGCCAAACCAAAGAAACACACATGGAGACAAATACCCAAACATCAAGAACACCCAACTTCAATAAACGTATTGAACTTTGAAGTCCAAGTAATCATGCTTGAGCCCAGGTGGACTGGCCTACATAAGCACTTGGTACCATCCAACAGAAAAACTGTATTCAAGTATGTTTTTAACCCTATCCTAACCTTCAACCCAACACCAACACCTTAATCCAGAGCACAGCCTGAGCCGCTTCCTTGTGATGGGTACAAAAAAAAGACTGCACACCCCAAGATGTCTTGCCGAATCCCCAGACATTGCTACAATGCTGTAGCTGCCTCTGATTTACCACAAGAAGTTATGTGAAGAAATTTGCAAACTTTAGGGTAAGTTTATTAATATTTATTTTTTTACTTACAAAAATGTATTTCATACACTACTGATTACATATGCCTTTAATTCAACTAAGGCTATTGGCAATATTAACCTTCAGATTTCAAATGAAGCTTTTTAGATTTCCTCTGATCAGCAATATGCAGATTAATTGTTAATTGATCCAGGGGAGGCAAACAGAAAAAAAAAAACCACCGTGAAACTTTGCCAATTGTCTTAAAAAGGGGGAAAAACATATAACATTCCTTCCTGACCCCAGATACTGGCAATCAAACTCCTCCCTGGATCAATACTCCCACTTCCTTAACCAGGATAACCCTGAATTCCCTTTGTATTTAAAAATATATCCAATCCCTTTCTAAAGTTATCCACTGCCACCACCTCCTCAGATTAACCACCCTTACTGTGAAGAACCCTTTTCTTTCTTTAAGGTGGAATCTATCTCAAATGATGTCCTCTTGTCAAAACCTTAAAAACCTCTTGAAACAAAAAACTTGCTTGACCAAAGCCTTGTATTGATTTTTTTTTAGAGAGAATAAGTGTCATTTGGTTAGTCTTTCTTCATAACTTAGCCCCTCTATTCCCCTTATTCATTTTGTTGCCCTTCTCTGTACTTTTTCCAACTCTAAAATGTCCTTTTCATGTAGTGGTGCCCAAAATTGTCCTCCATATTCCAAATAAGGGCGTACTAGGGATTTGTATAGTGGCAGAATTATATTTGCTTCCCTGGCTTCTATACATGCTAATATTTTATTTGCCTTTGTAGCTGCTGCTTGGCTTTGAGCTCTGTTACCTAGGTGGCTGTCCACAAGTACTATCAAATCCCTTTCAATATCCGATACACCTAGATTTGTTCCCATTAAGAATATAAATTGCATGGCTATTTTTCCTTCCCAGATGCATAACTTTAAATGGCAGATGAGATTTAATATGAATAAATGTAGTTGCCCATTTCTCTAATTTATGCAAATCCCTTTGGAGGGAAAGTACATCATTATCTGATTTAATTACCTTGCAAAACTTCGTGTCATCAGCAAAAATGTAGACAATACTTTCCAATCCTACTTCTAAGTAATTAATAAATGTGTTAAAAAATGAGAAGAATACTGAACCCTGAGGAACCCCACTTACCACATTAGTCCAAACGGAGTATGTTCCATTTACAACAAGCCTTTGTTTCCTGTCTCTTAGCCAGCTATCAACCCATGAGCAGATATTCACTGCATTTCCTGTATCCCTTAGTTTGCTCAAAAGTCTCCCATGTGGCACTGTATCAAAAACCTTTGCAAAATCCAAATAGTCTACATCCACTGAGTTACCTTGATTCAGTTTCCTACTAAGCTATTCATAAACACTAAATTAGGTTTGTTTGACATGACCCATCCCTCATAATAAAAAAAAAACAAAAAAAAAAACAAAAAAAAAAACAGTGTTGATTCCTACTTATCTTGTTGAAATAGACATGTTTTTGTACACTATCCCTTATTAACCCTACTAAAAGCTTTCCCACTACAGAAGTGAGACTTACAGGTCTATAATTTCCTGGATTTGTTCTTGCTCCCTTCTTAAATAAAGATATACCAGTCATTTGGTAGAGACCCTGTGTTGAATGAATCTTGAAAAAAAAAAAAAAATCACATATAGTTCTCAGCAATACTGGTCGTTCCTAACACTTGTGGGCTCGCATAACGAGCCCACCGCTCATCCCTACGACTTTCAGACCACAAATGCGGACCCTCGCGGGTTAGTCTTACTCTCCTTTGCAACTAACTTTTCATTTTCTATTTTAGCCAGTCTAATAGCCACTTTTGCTGCCTTGTGGACTTCCTTGTTCTCCCGTAAAGCAGTCTCTGTCCCCTCTTTTTGTATAATTTAAATACCTGTTTTTTACTCCTCATCTTCCTCTTTCTACTTCCTCTGCTACTTTTATTTCCACATGGTATATGGTGAGAGGTATGTATATTTAGTAAGGATTTTTACATTGTCCATTTATGTTCAGTATTTTTACCTATCAGTTATTTGTCCCAGTCTATACTTCAGGATCTGCCCTTTTAAAATTCAGAGTTTTTGGCCCCTTACAGTTATGTATTTGTAATTCAATCTCAAATGAGACTGTGTTGTGATCACCGTTTCCCAAAGGTTGCCCTATTCCAACATTTGATACCATATAAATATTATTTGTGATGAGTAAATCTAAGATGGCTTAATTTCTAGTAGGCTCTTGTACAACCTGGGCCAGATAATGATCCCCGAGTGTACTCAAGAACCTGCCCCCCTTAGATGAACTGCTCGTCTCATTTATCCAGTTTATTTCAGGGTAGAAAAAAATCTCCCATTATTAGAACTTGCCCGTGCTTAGCTGCATTTCCAATCTGTAACAATAATTGTATTTCCTCACTTTCAGCTATATTTGGGGGTTTATACCATACTGTACAAATATTCTTTAAAAATGTGCTCCTCTGCTATTTAACTCTACCCACAAACATTCAACATTACCGCTAGTTCCACCATAAATATATTTTCTGACTATAAGCTTAAATTCAGGCTTAACATAGACAAATCCCTCCTCCCCTTTTACCATTGCCTCTATCTTTCCTAAATAGGTTATAACCATCCAGATTAACAGTCCAGTGGTGAGAATCATCCCACCATGTTTCAGTAATGCCTATTAAATCCCATTTCTCATTAAGTGCTAATAATTCTAACTCTCCCATTTTCCTGGCAAACTTCTGGCATTAGCGAGCATACACCTTATGTTAGGAGTTTGTCGTTCTGAAGTGCCTGCCACTGTACTTGAGTTACTTTACAATACCTCCCTATTGACTATACTACCCCAACTTTACTAGTTAATTTGTTTATTAGCTCCTCTACACTATCTACCCCATTACTTCTATCTAGTCCCTCACACACCTACTAGTTTAAAAACTTCCCCAGCTCTTCTCCTTTCCCCTAACACACAAGCTCCCCCATCATTAAGGTGCAATCCATACTTGCTATCGAGATTGTACCCAAGTGAGAAGTCAGCCCAGTGCGCAAAATACCCAAACCCCTCCTTAATGCAGCCCTTTTTTAGCCACGCATTAACTTCCCTAAGCTCCTTCTGTCTCCCTGCATTAGCAAGTGGCACTGTATTACCTTGGAGGTCCTTGCCTTCAGCATTTTACCTAGTTCTATAAAATCATTCTTTAGGACACTCGATTGTCATTCTTTTAAATATATTTATTGTGCATCAAAAAGGATTGAAAACAAACTTCTACCTCATTCCTTATTTGAACCAGGAATAGTACAGGTATACCTCTCCCCCCCCCCCCCCCCGCGCTTTGATTTGCTATAGAGCTCCAGTTCCCCACTCTGCACTAAACCTTGTGAGAGTTGTTTTTGTGCTCCAAGTCTAGTTCGGCCATTTAAATCCCTGCTTCGCACTCTCAGATGATCCGCAATACAAACCCCCCGTTTAGTGCGGTTTCACACAGCGCTCCTGCATGCAGGAACACATGTGGAGCGCTAAATGGGGTATTCCTGTACCTCACTGGGTATGACTCCCAACCGTTACACATTACCCTGTGTTACCCACTTGTAATTCTACTGTAGTGACCCAGCGACATTGGCTACAATAACCACCCGCTATTAATGAACGTAATAAAGAATAGTCTCTTATGGTCGGGTCTTGCAGACTCCACATCTTCCTCTACACCGAACTATGGATGTCATTTTGATATTATATTTTTTGTGTATTTTATTATGCTAACTTTTATTTAGCCATTCGTAATTTTTATTTAAGCCGTTTTGGGCTGTTAATATACAAGCAATAAAAAAGTTAAAGTTAAACAAAATTAGAAGTGAATAGAACTGTGCCTAAAAAGGTGTAGCTTCATGGTAGTACTTCTTTTCAACCTTTATATTGTTTAGTTAAGAAATTACGCCTTGGGGTATTTAAAAGAAAACTTGTGTGTGTCAATACATGTAACGGTGTAATAACAAGCAAAGCAGGTGAGGACATTTCAAATGCTCCCTGTAAAATTTCCCATGAACCCCCCCACCCCCCACCCGAGTGCATAAGAAGAGGATGGCGAGTGGTTGGCTTCATGAATACAGTAGGTTTGGTGCATAATGTGAAGCTGAAACATTCGACAACAATGCTCACCATTGGTTATGTCTGTTTTCCCATCAGCCATCTCTCCATTAAATGACATGTTGCTTGTCCTCTCTGGCTGGATTCTGGAATCTAAATAAATAAAATCTGGTTAGGAAAACAAGAACATCAGCAGCCGTAGGACTGGGTAGTGGTGAAATGAAGCAGGTACAAAGCACTGGGGCTCACAACAGGATAGGGGCCATTTCCTACTGCCTTTTTTACTGACCCCTAGTGGGTGGACAGGGAAATTGCCAAATTATTTTGCACTGGGGCCCTCCATTCCCTAGCACCACAACTGGTGCTGGGCCTGGGAATAGGGGAAATCGGACAGTTGGCCATGGACCTCAAAGATTTCGTACATGTCATGAGACTGAATTCCCTAGGGAAGACTTTGATGCTGGGAAAGACTGAAGGTACATGAAGAAGGGGACAGCAGAGGCAATGATGGATAGATGAGGACATTGAAGCAATGGACATAAACTTGATGGTGCGCAGTGGATGACAGATGTGTCCATAGGGTTACTGAGAGTCAGACCCGAATGAACAACTAAACAATACCACATAGGTAGGAAACCATGAAGTGCAATTTGCATTGTTTTAAAGTCACACACTGCCTATGTCAAGGTTTACAGTGACATTAATGTGTTACCATAGGCAGACTGATTGTGGATGGTTTTGAAAGGATTTTAAGGTTTATAATCTTGCTTCATAATCCAGGAAACTTCCATATACCTTTAAGAACATGCAACCAGGCCCAAGTATTTGTGCGGGATTGAACTTACCAGAATATGTCAGAAAACTGCTGGAGATGCAGCGAGAGAGAGGTCTGCAAAACAAACAGAAAGTGAAACAAATGTTAAAATTGCAAAACTATTAAATTCACTTTATTTTAGCTTCCAGTTCAGCAGATTGTCATCAAGGAGGGTTAAGCCAAGAGACGGGCCTAAAGGGATGCAAGAACAATGTCACTAAGAAATCAGTTTAACACAGCAAGTCTCTAACCACTGAAGAATACTTTGTAGCTTATACTTTGTGCCTGGAAATTTATCACCGTCTCCTAAACCAAACCTCTCCCATATTAACCTTTTAATGGATGGATAGAAGCAGAATCTGTTTGTTTTTTAAAATTGCTCTTATTTTAAATCATTGAATGAGAATTTTATTAAAAAGGACCACAACAATGAAAAAAATATTAAAAAACTTTTATTCTAACTAAGAGCATAAATAAGCAGAAACATAAGTCATACAGCAAGTTTTTAAATAGAAAAAAATAAATGTTTATGCCTCCGAATGGCCTTGGGGGAATCCATGATACATTAGTGGAAGTTGTATATGTGTTGGATGGGAGTTCACATTTCTGGAGGGATATGATTGCATTTCCGGAAGCAAGGAGTCCAATTCTGGGCCAGTGAGAAGAAAGGGATGTGATGTAAATTTAAATCTTATCCAGTTAACACAAAGATGATCTATTCCCTCCTTCCCCAACCCTCCCTACACTGACAACCAAAACACACACCCTTAAGATCCAGCTCTGGGGAGCAAATTTTCCTGAAATACAAATTTATGCCCATGATTTATACAACTGCTAATAATATTAGATAGACACAATGTTTTTATATAAAAGTTTGTCCAATATATTGTTATGTCTACACTTAAAACTTCTAATAAAAGTAACCCATGAAAACATGTCTACAATTCCCTAAACTAACTTGTATTCTCACTTCCTCTACCTAAAGTATAACTTCTGCCTGAAGGAAATCTAGTAGCACTGTCTCCATACTTTTCAGTGCAAAAGGATAATTTAGTAAAAATAATAATAAAATGGCGCAACTGGTCGTGTATTTCCAAGTTGGATTTAAAAGCCTTTTCTCACTGCACCAAACAAATTGCACACACAGTGTTTGAAATCACACTAAACCAGAGAAATTTGGAGTTTGCTTTATATTCCATATATATTTGTATATCTACATAAATATTTGCTCCTGAGAGAAATTCCCTAATAAGAGAATAATCAAAGTGCTTGTACCGGTTTCAACCACTTGTGGGACTCTTTAGTATTTAAGGCAGGGTAGATACAACAGGCACAGAGTAAGACATAATGCACATTTACAGGTAAGAGTAGCTCATGTGTAAGGAAGAGGTATGTGTAGGTAAGGGGAAACTAGTAAATAAGTGGGGGTGCAATTAGCAGCAAGAAAACAAAAGGAGGTGAAAGATGGTAATATGGGATCAGTCCATTAGAGATGGCAATGAAGAGGGAAGGGTACTTTATAAAATACTGGACTGAACCCATTAGGTATAAGGGAGAGTCAAGAAGCAGGCATAATATAGGAGGAGATGGGTACAGAAGAAAGGATTATGGAAGAGTAGAGGTAAGGGAGACGGATGTCTGTGCCGTACAGGTAAGAGAAGAGTAGTAGGTATAGGGGAGAGCAGACAATTATACCATGCAATTCAGATAATGGCATGGATGGGATTTTCTTTATTTAATCAAGGTGCAAGAGAATAAAAGAAAAATACAAAGCAGCAAGTCCAGAATATAAGAGGAGGGGTAGTATACGCAGTACAAATATTGGGGGGTAACTTGGCAAGAGAGATAAAGGAATACAAGAAAAATAGTATTTAGTAAAGAAGCGGTGGGAAGGAGGTAGGTAGGGCCCACCAATATAGTAGAGGGATCCACCAAAGTACAGATAAAAGCAAGCAAATAAACAGGTAGGTAGCAATCACAGTACAAATATAGAGGGTTGATAGGGTGCAAAGTGCAGGATGACAGATTGCACAGTTATGGGGGTAGGTAGCTTACATTGTACAGATAAAGGGTGTAGTCAGACATGGAGGGTAACAAAGGTACTCGATACAGATAATGCCCAGGTACGGATATAGGGGGGAGAGGCTAGGCACGGAGCGGGCACAGTCCGGACATAGCCGTGGGGGGCTAGGCACGGAGCGGGCACAGTCCGGACATAGCCGGGGGGTCTAGGCACGGAGCGGGCACAGTCCGGACATAGCCGGGGGGGGGGGGGGCTAGGAACGGAGCGGGCACAGTTCGTACATAGCCGGGGGTGGGGGGGTGGGGCTAGGCACGGAGCCGGCACAGTTCGGACATAGCCAGGGAGGGGGGGGGGGGGGGGGGGGGCTAGGCACGGAGCCGGCACAGTTCGGACATAGACGGGGGGGGGGGGGGCTAGGTATGGAACAGGCATAGGACAGATAGGGAGCTAGGAATGGAACAGGCACAGGACAGATAGGGAGCTAGGAATGGAACAGGCACAGGACAGATAGGGAGCTAGGAATGGAACAGGCACAGGACAGATAGGGAGCTAGGAATGGAACAGGCACAGGACAGATAGGGAGCTAGGAATGGAACAGGCACAGGACAGATAGGGAGCTAGGAATGGAACAGGCACAGGACCGATAGGGAGCTAGGTATGGAGCAGGCACAGGACAGATAGGGGGCTAGGTATGGAACAGGCACAGGACAGATAGGGGGCTAGGTATGGAACAGGCACAGGACAGATAGGGGGCTAGGTATGGAACAGGCACAGGACAGATAGGGGGCTAGGTATGGAGCAGGCACAGGACAGATAGGGGGCTAGGTATGGAGCAGGCACAGGACAGATAGGGGGCTAGGTATGGAGCAGGCACAGGACCGATAGGGAGCTAGGTATGGAGCAGGCACAGGACAGATAGGGGGCTAGGTATGAAGCAGGCACAGGACAGATAGGGGACTAGGTATGGAGCAGACAGGACAGATAGGTGGCTAGGTATGGAGCAGGCACAGGACAGATAGGGGGCTAGGTATGGAGCAGGCACAGGACAGATAGGGGGCTAGGTATGGAGCAGGCACAGGACAGATAGGGAGCTAGGTATGGAACAGGCACAGGACAGATAGGGAGCTAGGTATGGAGCAGGCACAGGACAGATAGGGAGCTAGGTATGGAGCAGGCACAGGACAGATAGGGAGCTAGGTATGGAACAGGCACAGAACAGATAGGGAGCTAGGTATGGAGCAGGCACAGGACAGATAGGGAGCTAGGTATGGAGCAGGCACAGGACAGACAGGGGGCTAGGTATGGAACAGGCACAGGAAAGACAGGGGGCTAGGTATGGAACAGGCACAGGACAGACAGGGGGCTAGGTAGGGAACAGGCACAGGACAGATAGGGAGCTAGGTATGGAACAGGCACAGAACAGACAGGGGGCTAGGTATGGAACAGGCACAGGAAAGACAGGGGGCTAGGTATGGAACAGGCACAGGACAGACAGGGGGCTAGGTAGGGAACAGGCACAGGACAGACAGGGGGCTAGGTAGGGAACAGGCACAGGACAGACAGGGGGCTAGGTATGGAGCAGGCACAGGACAGATAGGGGACTAGGTATGGAACAGACACAGGACAGATAGGGGACTAGGTATGGAACAGACACAGGACAGATAGGGAGCTAGGTATGGAGCAGACACAGGACAGATAGGGGGCTAGGTATGGAGCAGGCACAGGACAGATAGGGGACTAGGTATGGAACAGACACAGGACAGATAGGGGACTAGGTATGGAGCAGGCACAGGACAGATAGGGGACTAGGTATGGAGCAGGCACAGGACATAAAGGGGGCTAGGTATGGAGCAGGCACAGGACAGATAGGGGGCTAGGTATGGAGCAGGCACAGGACAGATAGGGGGCTAGGTATGGAGCAGGCACAGGACAGATAGGGGGCTAGGTATGGAGCAGGCACAGGACAGATAGGGAGCTAGGTATGGAGCAGGCACAGGACAGATAGGGAGCTAGGTATGGAGCAGGCACAGGACAGATAGGGGGCTAGGTATGGAGCAGGCACAGGACAGATAGGGGGCTAGGTATGGAGCAGTCACAGGACAGATAGGGGGGTAGGTATGGAGCAGGCACAGGACAGATAGGGAGAAGGTATGGAGCAGGCACAGGACAGATAGGGAGCTAGGTATGGAGCAGTCACAGGACATAAAGGGGGCTAGGTATGGAGCAGGCACAGGACAGATAGGGGGCTAGGTATGGAGCATGCACAGGACAGATAGGGGGCTAGGTATGGAGCAGGCACAGGACAGATAGGGGGCTAGGTATGGAACAGGCACAGGACAGATAGGGGCTAGGTATGGAGCAGGCACGGGACAGATAGGGAGCTAGGTATGGAGCATGCACAGGACAGATAGGGGGCTAGGTATGGAGCAGGCACAGGACAGATAGGGGGCTAGGTATGGAGCAGGCACAGGACAGATAGGGAGCTAGGTATGGAGCAGGCACAGGACAGATAGGAGGCTAGGTATGGAGCAGGCACAGGACAGATAGGGGGCTAGGTATGGAGCAGGCACAGGACAGATAGGGGGCTAGGTATGGAGCAGGCACAGGACAGATAGGGAGCTAGGTATGGAACAGGCACAGGACAGATAGGGGGCTAGGTATGGAGCAGGCACAGGACAGATAGGGGGCTAGGTATGGAGCAGGCACAACACATAAAGGGGGTTGGTAGTTTGTAGGTCACTGATAAGGGATATATTAAAGAGACCGGGGCAGGCAGCACATACAGTGCAGATAAGATGACAGGCAGCAGCACAGGGGGAGAGGAAGGAGTTAACAACACGGGTGATGTGAGGCAGCACAGGCAGGAGCCAGGCATGATGTGTGTCACTGACATGTCAGAGCTATGTGGCCTTATACAGGGAGTGTGTCATGTGTGTAATACACTATAACAGCATGTACTGCCTGCAAACACACGCACATACATATGTACACACATACAACAGGTAAACAAACACACAGTCACACAAGGTAAACATACTTACATACCAAGTAAACATACACACACCAGGTAAACAAACACACACGGGTTCGGTGTAATCAGTCACCAGGGAAGTAGCCAGTGTCCGCGGCCTGCACTGGGTCAGACCCCGGCCTGTAGTTTGTGCTCCCCGGGCAGAGTGCGGGGTCCCTGGGTTGTGTTCCGCCGAGTCCCCGGGTTAGGGGCCTGGTCCTTAGTCCAGTCTGGAAGTGTGAGCCCCAGTCAGGGCAGTGGTGGTCACTGAGTGCAGGGTGTGCTAGGCCGAGGCCCTGGGGTCTGGCAGTATGTACTGGGTCAGTGTCAGTGCGGCCCCGGGCTCAGCTCATCCGATACAGCCGCGGCCATCTCCTCAACAACTCCTCCCCTTCACTTACGGCAACACAGCGCGACAGTCTGTGCTTTACGGCAGGGGCTATATTATATATACACACAGGGCTGACAGATAGATAAATAGAAACAGGCAGGCAGAGACAGACAGACAGATATACAGACATACATATACACACACAGAGACAGACAGATAGACAGACATGCATATATACAGAGAGACAGAGACATATAGATATATAAAGACAGACACACAGAGACAGATAGACAGACATGCATATACATAGAGAGAGAGACATATAGATATATAAAGACAGACACACAGAGACAGATAGACATATATATACATATACAGTGAATATAAAAAGTCTACACACCCCTGTTAAAATGTCAGGTTTCTGTGCTGTAAAAGAATTAGACAAAGATAAATCATTTCAGAACTTTTTCCACCTTTAATGTGACCTATAAACTGTACAACTCAATTAAAAAACAAACTGAAATCTTTTCGGTAGAGGGAAGAAAAAATATAAAAATAAAATAATATGGTTGCATAAGTATGCACACCCTTAAACTAATACTTTGTTGAAGCACCTTGTGATTTTATTACAGCACTCAGTCTTTTTGGGTATGAGTCTATCAGCATGGCACATTTTGACTTGGCAAGATTTGCCCACTCTTCTTTGCAAAAACACTCCAAATGTGTCAGATTGCGAGGGCATCTCCTGTGCACAGCCCTCTTCAGATCACCCCACAGATTTTCAATCAGATTCAGGTCTGGGCTCTGGCTGGGCCATTCCAAAACTTTCATCTTCTTCTGGTGAAGCCATTCCTTTGTTGATTTGGATGTATGCTTTGGGTCGTTGTCATGCTGAAATATGAAGTTCCTCTTCATGTTCAGCTTTCTAGCAGAAGCCTGAAGGTTTTGTGCCAATATTGACTGGTATTTGGAACTGTTCATAATTCCCTCTATCTTAACTAAGGCCTCAGTTCCAGCTGAAGAAAAACAGCCCCAAAGCATGATGCTGCCACCGCCATGCTTCACTGTGGGTATGGTGTTCTTTTGGTGATGTGCAGTGTTGTTTTTGCGTCAAAACATATCTTTTGGAATTATGGTCAAAAAGTTCAACCTTGGTTTCATCAGACCATAACACCTTTTCCCACATGCTTTTGGGAGACTTCAGATGTGTTTCTGCAAAATAAAGCCTGGCTTGGATGTTTTTCTTCGTAAGAAAAGGCTTTCGTTTTGCCACTCTACCCCATAGCCCAGACATATGAAGAATACGGGAGATTGTTGTCACATGTACCACACAGCCAGTACTTGCCAGATATTCCTGCAGCTCCTTTAATGTTGCTGTAGGCCTCTTGGTAGCCTCCCAGACCAGTTTTCTTCTCGTCTTTTCATCAATTTTGGAGGAAGCTCCAGTTCTTGGTAATGTCACTGTTGTGCCGTATTTTCTCCACTTGATGATGACTGTCTTCACTGTGTTCCATGGTATATCTAATGCCTTGGAAATTCTTTTGTACCCTTCTCCTGACTGATACCTTTTAACAATGAGATCCCTCTGATGCTTTGGAAGCTCTCTGTGGACCATGGCTTTTGCTGTGGGATGCGACTAAGAAAATTTCAGGAAAGACCAACTAGAGCAGCTGAACTTTATTTGGGGTTAATCAGAGGCACTTTAAATGATGGCAGGTGTATGCTGACTTCTATTTAACACGATTTGGAATGTGATTGCTTAATTCTGAACACAGCTACATCCCCAGTTATAAGAGGGTGTGCAGACTTATGCAACCACATTATTTTTCTTTGTCTCATTTTTGTTACAGCACAGAAACCTGACATTTTAACAGGGGTGTGTAAAAAAATGTTATTATCCACTGTATATATATATATATATATATATATATATATACACACATATACACATATATATATAGAGAGGGATATATATATATATATATATATATATATATATATATATATATATATATATATATATATATATAAAGACAGACACACAGAGACAGACATACATAGAGACAGATAGACATACATACATATAGGATAAAGTTGTAGTCATGGTGAGATATGATGAGCGAATGTATTAGAATTTTAGTTGTGTCTCGTGTAAGATAGTGACGTATTTTGGAGAAGTTTTTTAGATGAAGATGACATGATTTTGTTATTGATTGTATGTGAGGAATGAGAGAGGGCAGGATTTAGTAGAACCCCAAGACAACGGGCCTGGGAGGTGGGGGTGATTATGACTTCGTCACCAGTGGAAGCTATAGTAGAGGGTGGGAAGATTAGGAGCTCAGTCCTTGAGATGTTGAGTTTCAGTTGTTAGGCAGACATCCAGGAGGATATGCTAAAGAGACTGTTGAAACTTGTGTGAGAAGAGAGGAAGATAGATCTGGCACTGAGAGGTAGATTTCACTACATATAGATGATGCTGAAATTCAAAAAATATTAGGGTACCAATGGAGGATGTATAGATGGAGATGAGGAGAGAGCCTCGGACTGAACCTTGGGGCACGCGAACAGTCAGAGGGCAAGTCAAAGAAGAGGTGTCAGAGAAAGATACACTAAATGATCAGTCTTCCAGGTATGATGTAGTTGTAGTTATGAGGGCAAGAGTGTCAAGGGTAGAAGTTTAGAGTCATGTTGCACTGTGAGGTGGAAATGTCAGGGCAAGTGAGGGGGCTGTAGCAAAATGGAAAGTTGTTGTGGGTCAAGTGCTTGCAGGCTTCTGATGGTTCTGGTCGCCGGGGGTGAAGAAGGGCAGTGATCGGAAGGTGTGGTGAGGCTGTAGGTTAGGAGGTGGTCAGATAGAGGGAGTGGGGATATGACAAGGTTGGTGAGTGGGTAAAATAAAAATAAGGTCAGTAGACTTTCCATCCCTCCATTAACCAGATAGATAGAATATGTCACTGTATACTTTATTACTAATATTAGTGACATTTTACAAATCTCTAAGCACAAGGCCGAGTTGGCCCTCCAGTGGTTATAGCCGAAAAAAGGTGAAGGTTGTGGAGTGGCCATCACCCTGACCCTAATATCATCGAGCATCTCTGGGGAGATCTCAAACTTGCGGTTCATGCAAGACGACCAAAGACTGCATGACCTGCAGGTATTTTGCCAAGACGAATGGGCAGCCATACCACCTGCAAGAATTAGGGGCCTCATAGACAACTATTACAGAAGACCGCACACCGTCATTGATGGATAAGGGGGTAATACACAGTATGAAGAACTAAGGGTATGCAAACTTTTGATCCGGGCCATTTGGGTGATTTCTGTTATCATTGTGATCTAAAAAAGAGCCAAACAACTATGTCATAATAAATGGCTTCAAATGATCACACATTTCACAATTTCTGCCAGGGTATGCAGACTTTCGAGCACATCTTTGTGTATATATATATATATATATATATATATATATATATATCATTTAAAATACCCAAAAAGGGCCCTGTATTTATGAACAATCTGCTGATCTCCTTCAAAACAACCAGAGAGAATTTAGATTAAGATGGACACGATGAGGCTAAATAAAGGCAGACAAGTAAGCCGTCTAGGGGCGCCTCCCTGGGAGGAGTGCCGTATTTGTATAAAAATATATTTACATTTCAGTTTATGTTTCACACATAGTTTTTGACCAGTACCAATACTGGTACCAATATGTGAGTTATTTATTTATAAACCTTTGTATATATTTACATGGGTTACAAATGCCTATATTTTCAACCTGTATTTCTATTTGCCTAATGGAGAGCTTGTGAATTAACCCCTCTACTAGCCTCCAATACTCCCTGACTTTGGGACATTCCCACTATAAATACAATAACCTACCTTTATCGGTACAACTTGGAAACATAATGGTGAAGTATTACTTCTATTAATCCATATCCTTCCCCATTCTGATTCAGTTAAATTAATTCCAAGATAATATTCCCATTTTTGATATAGCCATGTTGGCTTAGATTATCTTTTTATCAGCATATCTGATATCACATGTTGTTTTTAACCTCAACAGGCTTAAATCACAAAGTGTCAAATACCATTAAACTATACATAGCACTGGTCCAGAAAAATGTTTTAATTGCTAGAATTAAAAAACGTATAAATTGGAAATTCCCATTTTGTTATCATGGTTCCTTCCTTATTACACATATGATACATCCTAAATAATCCACATTCTTCCCACCATAGGTAAGGACTAGTCATGCCTAATATAAAGTCTGGAATATAAATATTTGGGTCATTGGACCCTTCAATTTATATTTGCTCAAACATTAAAAAAAGGACTAATTAGTGGATTACCAGTTAATACTAATGGTCTGTTATAGATCGTAAACAAAGAACATACGTTAATCTCTTTGGTTTAATCATTTCTTCTTCTATGCTCACCCATAATAAGTATAGAAGAAATCTAAGGGGCTATATAATAATGATGGATGTTAGGTGCAGCCAATTCACCCACACTATTTTTTTTTAACTCCTTTATTTTTAATTTTTTTTTAACTATATTTCAGTATATAATATAATATAAGAGTGAGGAAGGGAAAGAACAGAAAAAAGAAAGGGAAAAGGGCAGTTAGATCGTCAGCTACACAAAATTATATCAAATTACAATGGGCATTTGACACATTATTATTTTGAAATGTCATATGCCATTCATACAAGAGTTCTAAGACAATGAGAAACAATTATACAGTTTTTTGTAATGACATAAATTGATATAACACAACCACTGAATCGCCTTCAGAGAATCCTAGAGAATAGGACAGGTCCCTAGACAGGGACCCCCTGCTGGCCCTGTGACATCCCGTGTCCCCTCCGTCCTCGCGGTTCCCTGTGGCCCCCTCGGACCTCTGTGTTCCTTCTTGGCCCTCTGGCCTGCTGTGGCCCATCCTCACCCCAGGAAGTAGAATGCAACATCGGGCAGGTAAGAAAGTATTTATGTTGGAGTGTATATATGTATACAGTGGATGTAAAAAGTCTACACACCCCTGTTAAAATGTCAGGTTTCTGTGCTGTAAAAAAATTAGACAAAGATAAATAATTTCAGAACTTTTTCCACCTTTAATGTGACCTAAAAACTGTACAACTCAATTGAAAAACAAACTGAAATCTTTTAGGTAGAGGGAAGAAAAAATATAAAAATAAAATAATATGGTTGCATAAGTCTGCACACCCTTAAACTAATACTTTGTTGAAGCCCCTTGTGATTTTATTACAGCGCTCAGTCTTTTTGGGTTTGAGTCTATCAGCATGGCACATTTTGACTTGGCAAGAATTGCCCACCTTTCTTTGCAAAAACACTCCAAATCTGTCAGATTGCGAGGGCATCTCCTGTGCACAGCCCTCTTCAGATCATCCCACAGATTATCAATCGGATTCAGGTCTGGGCTCTGGCTGGGCCATTCCAAAACTTTAATCTTCTTCTGGTGAAGCCATTCCTTTGTTGATTTGGATGTATGCTTTGGGTTGTTGTCATGCTGAAAGATGAAGTTCCTCTTCATGTTCAGCTTTCTAGCAGAAGCCTGAAGGTTTTGTGCCAATATTCACTGGTATTTGGAACTGTTCATAATTCCCTCTATCTTAACTAAGGCCCCAGTTCCAGCTGAAGAAAAACAGCCCCAAAGCATGATGCTGCCACCGCCATGCTTCACTGTGGGTATGGTGTTCTTTTGGTGATGTGCTGTGTTGTTTTTGCGCCAAACATATCTTTTGGAATTATGGCCAAAAAGTTCAACCTTGGTTTCATCACACCATAACACCTTTTCCCACATGCTTTTGGGAGACTTCAGATGTGTTTTTGCAAAATGTAGCCTGGCTTGGATGTTTTTCTTCGTAAGAAAAGGCTTTCGTCTTGCCACTCTACCCCATAGCCCAGACATATGAAGAATACGGGAGATTGTTGTCACATGTACCACACAGCCAGTACTTGCCAGATATTCCTGCAGCGCCTCTTGGTAGCCTCCCAGACCAGTTTTCTTCTCGTCTTTTCATCAATTTTGGAGGGAGCTCCAGTTCTTGGTAATGTCACTGTTGTGCCATATTTTCTCCACTTGAAGATGACTGTCTTCACTGTGTTCCATGGTATATCTAATGCCTTGGAAATTCTTTTGTACCCTTCTCCTGATACCTTTTAACAATGAGATCCCTCTGATGCTTTGGAAGCTCTCTGTGGACCATGGCTTTTGCTGTGGGATGCGACTAAGAAAATTTCAGGAAAGACCAACTAGAGCAGCTGAACTTTATTTGGGGTAATCAGAGACACTTTAAATGATGGCAGGTGTATGCTGACTCCTATTTAACATGATTTGGAATGTGATTGCTTAATTCTGAACACAGCTACATCCCCAGTTATAAGAGGGTGTGCAGACTTATGCAACCACATTATTATTTTTTTTTCTTTTCTTCTCTCCACCTAAAAGATTTCAATTTGTTTTTCAATTGAGTTGTACAGTTTATAGGTCACTTTAAAGGTGGAAAAAGTTCGGAAATTATTTATCTTTGTCTAATTTTTTTACAGCACAGAAACCTGACATTATATATATATATATATTATATACTAGCGACTTGCCCGTCAAAAAATGACGGCAATGCAATTGTAAGTGAGCTAATGCTGTTTGGTGTGTAATAATGAAATATATAATACATTTATAAATGAATATACTTTACCTATTCTGAAGCATTGTGTTGAAGAGCTGACAATCTGTTCTGATGTTGCTGGAGCATTAGTGGTGTGGAGCTGCTGTGTAAGCGTGCTGAATGTGTGCAGTGTAATAGTGTGCGTGCGCGAGACGAAACCGTTAGCGTAGTGGTGTACTTCTGCATTGTCGTAAAATGGCGGTTTATCTGTGGTATGCGTCTTTGCGGAATATCCGTAGGTGTTTTGTGGTGTTTTGCGAGTGTGTTGTGGTGTTTTACGTGTTGAGAGTGCTGTAGCCTCGTTTTCGTTTTGTTCGTCGGCCATTTTTTCTCTCGCTTAGCGATTTTATTAGTGTCTACACTCTTTTATTTTTATTTAAATGAAGGTGTAAGTTGTTTTTTTGAGGTGCTGGATGGTTCCTCTTGCTGTAGGTAATTTTTTTATGTGTGTGTTGTGTGTATTTATTGTGTTTTAAATCTTTGTATGTCGGCGTGTTGCGTCCGATTTTTCCGAGGTCGTAATGTATGGTAACGTGTCTCGTATGGTGTTTGCGTGTGTAGCCTCGTTTTCGTTTTGTTCGGCGGCCATTTTTTCTGTCGCTTAGCAAATTTTTTAGTGTCTAAACTCTTTTATTTTGAGTGAAATGAAGGTGTAAGTTGCATTTTTGAGGTCCTGGATGGTCCCTGTTGCTGTAGGTAAGGTTTTTATGTATGTGCTGTGTGTATGTATTGTGTTTTGAATTTTGTAATGTTTGTGAGTTGCGTCCGAGTGTTGCAAGTCCGTAATGTGTGTTAACGTGTGTCGTATGTTGTTTGCGTTGCTTGTAAAATTTAGCGAGTGTCGTAATTGGTGTGTCGTGTTGTTTGCGTTGCGATGTGAAGTTTGCGAGGGTCGCAGTTGCTGGCATGGCGCTCCATGCCAGCAACTGAGGCCCTCGCCCAGTGCCCTCGCTTTGCGAGGGACTTGGCTCGCTGTGCGAGCCGCGGCCCTCGCTTTGCGAGGCCCGCAAGCGTTAGCAACAACTCGCATGCTCACAACTATATATGTGATGTATATATATATATATATATATATATAGGCACAGAATCAGATGAGGGTTTTTAAGAATGGGCGTAATTATGGCATGTTTTAGAGATGATGGAAAGGTGCCAGTGTTAGGGAAGGTCGAAGAGACGTGTGAGAGCAGGGGTAAGTGTGGTAGAGAGGGGAGGGATAAGCTGTAATGGAATAGGATCTAGAGAACAGGTGGTAAGGCGAGAGGTTGATTGTAGGCTGGAGACTTCATCCTCTGTTACAAGGTCAAAGGAATGCATAAGGGCTGGATAAGGGAAGGGTAAATGCTGGGTGTTATCAGTTAGTTGAGAGGAGGGAGTGTGCGATCCATGTTGAGAGGAGAGTTTGTTACGAATGTTTTAAATTTTATGCCTAAAAAGGCTGTGAGACAGGAAGAGAGGTGGCAGTGGGCGGAGGAGAGTGTTGAACGTAGTGTATCGTGTTTGTGTAGTGTGCCATGGTTGTGGATGAGTCAGGTGGGCAGATGGCAAGGTTAGAGGCTGTGCAGAGATGGGTAAAAATAAGGTCAACGGAGTGTCCATCGTGGTGAGTTGGGGAATCTGTCAATTGTGAGCACCCAGGGAAGAGGTGAGTGAAAGTAGTTTAGCAGCAGTAGGGGAAGTGGGAGCGTCAATGGCAATATTAAAGTAGCCAAGAACGACTTAAGGAACGTTGGAGGAGAGAAAGTGAAGGAGCCAGGCGGCAAAGTGATCAAGAGATTGAGAGACTGGTCCAGGAGGGCGATAGATCGCAGCAACATGTAAAGAGATAGGCGAGAAAAGGCATATGGTCTGAACTTCAAAACATGCGAATTGGAGGGAAGGAGTAGTGGAATGTGCACTGAGAGGAAAGTAATATGCCAACGGGGCCCTCATGCGCTAGCTTCGCCACTGAATATACTAGTAACTTGCCCATCATAAATGACAGTATCATATGTCATGTTCAGTTGTCTGTTCTGTCTCTGTCTGTGCTGTCTCTCTTTGTGTACTGTTTCTCTCTGCGCTGTCTCTCTTACTCTGTGCGTCCTCTCTCTGTGCCCTCTCGCTGCGCTCTGTCTGCTGTCTCTCTCCATCCCTTTCTACATTTCTCTCTCCCCTTCCCTTTCTCTGCCTCCCTTTCTCTGTGCCTCCTCTCTCTCACTCCCTCCCTTTCTCTGTGCCTCCTCTCTCTAACTCCCTCCTTTTCTCTGTGCCTCCTCTGTCTCTCTGCCTCCGCCTCTCTCCCCCTCCTTCTCTCTCTCCTCCTCCCTCTCTTCCCCACACTTCTCGCTCTCCCCCACCATTCCCTCTATCTACTCCCTATCTCCTCCACCCTTCTCTCTCTCTCACCCACCCTTCTCTCCTTCTCCCTCCCTCCCAGTGTTTCTCTGCCTCTCTACCTCCCTCCCAAGTGACCCGACTGCCCACAATTTAGAGATTGCAGTTGTGACTAACGCAGGCACAGAACACATCTCACAGGCATTACTCACAACTGAAAACTATTATAGGTGATGGATGCAATATCCATCTGGTCCTGGACTCTTATTATTTCTCAGTTCTCTTATTACGTTCAGATTCTTTTAATGTACAGTGCCTTGCAAAAGTATTCACCCCTCTTGACGTTTTACCTATTTTGTTACATTACAGCCTTAAGTTCAATGTTTTGTTAATCTGCATTTTATGTGATGGATCAGAGTTGGTGAAGTGAAATGAGAAAAATATATACATAAAACTATTTTTTAGAAATAGAAAACAGAAAATTGGCATGTGCGTATGTATTCACCCCCTTTGTTATGAAGCCCATAAAAAGCTCTGGTTCAACCAATTACCTTCAGAAGTCACATAATTAGTGAAATGATGTCCACCTGTGTGCAATCTGTGACACATGATCTGTCATTACATATACACACCTTTTTTGAAAGGCCCCAGAGGCTGCAACACCTAAGCAAGAGGCACCACTAACCAAACACTGCCATGAAGACCAAGGAACTCTCCAAACAAGTAAGGGACAATGTTGTTGAGAAGTACAAGTCAGGGTTAGGTTATAAAACAATATCCAAATTTGATGATCCCCAGGAGCACCATCAAATCTATAATAACCAAATGGAAAGAACATGGCACAACAGCAAACCTGCCAAGAGACGACCGCCCACCAAAACTCACGGACCGGGCAAGGAGGGCATTAATCAGAGAGGCAGCAGAGAGACCTAAGGTAACCCTGGAGGAGCTGCAGAGATCCACAGCAGAGACTGGAGTATCTGTACATAGGACGACAATAAGCCGTACGCTCCATAGAGTTGGGCTTTATGGCAGAGTGGCCAGAAGAAAGCCATTACTTTCAGCAGAAAACAAAATGGCACGTTTTGAGTTTGCGAAAAGGCATGTGGGAGACTCCCAAAATGTATGGAGGAAGGTGCTCTGGTCTGATGAGACAAAAATTTAACTTTTTGGCCAAAGAAAATGCTATGTCTGGCGCAAACCCAACACATCACATCACCCAAAGAACACCCAGCAGCCGGGACTGGGAAACTGGTCAGAGTTGAGGGAAAGATGGATGTTGCTAAATAGAGGGATATTCTTGAGCAAAACCTGTACCACTCTGTGCGTGATTTGAGGCTAGGACGGAGGTTCACCTTCCAGCAGGACAATGACCCCAAACACACTGCTAAAGCAACACTTGGGAGGTTTAAGGGGAAACATGTAAATGTGTTGGAATGGCCGAGTCACAGCCCAGACCTCAATCCAATAGAAAATCTGTGGTCAGACTTAAAGATTGCTGTTCACAAGCGCAAACCATCCAACTTGAAGGAGCTGAAGCAGTTTTGCCAGGAGGAATGGGCAAAAATCCCAGTGGTAAGATGTGGCAAGCTCATAGAGACTTATCCAAAGCGACTTGGTGCTGTGGTTGCTGCAAAAGGTGGCTCTACAAAGTATGACTTTAGGGGGGTGAATAGTTATGCACAGTGACTTTTTCTGTTCTTTTGTCCTATTTGTTGTTTGCTTCACAATAATAATAAAAAAACTTTCCAAGTTGTGGCATGTTCTGTAAATTAAATGATACAAATCCTCAAACAATCCATGTTAATTCCAGGTTGTGTGGCAACAAAACATGAAAAATGCCAAGGGGGGGGGGGGGGGGGGGGTGAATACTTTTGCAAGGCACTGTAATTCCAGCCTTCTATCTTTGTAACTGTTCTTCTGAGACTTTTGAAATAACCAGGTTCTCAAAAAAATGAACTATATCAATTTCCCCTTTTTGACTTATATGACTGAAATCTAATCAAGATTTGGGTCTCTTATCAAAAGAGTAGTAGAAGTATGAGGTTTATGTGCATAAAGATAACATTTATTCTGATTTTTTTATATTATTTACAGCCTTTTGAAAGAGAATAAAATGTAACTTCTGCCATATCCTTAATGACCCATTACTATTTCTTGAAGCTGCTGTTTTTATCATCTTATTCATCTCTTTATAAAATATTTTACTGTTTGTTCCCCAAGTCTCTTTCTTAGGGCTGCCTCTTTAATTAAAGGACCACTGTAGTCCAAATGTTTATTTGCTGTGCAGTTTAAAATAAATAAAAGTTAAGTTTTTATTAGCTTTTAAACTGTGTGTTTGTCCTCAAGCAGAGCCAAGTGTCTCCTCATACTTGTGTCATCTGGGCCAGCTCTTCCTGTTTGCTGAAATAAAAATAAAGTCTGATCCGTGAAGGTTCTGCTTTGGGGAGGGGGTTATTATAGCTCATGCTCTGTCACTGGGAGGAGTCTGTGGGGCAGCTGTAAGCAGTCTACAATAGAGCTGTTACCTATGTGTTGGCAGTGGGGGCAGAGCTAATAATGTCATAGGGCAAGATCAGAGACATCGGCCACGTCCAGGCTCCACGATAGTCCAGTCTGTCTCCTGCTATTCATAGGCAGGGGATTAATTTTGGTTATGGAGGTCTGAATAATGTTTTCCAGAATTCCAAAAGGGAAGGGTTAATCTAGCAGCAGGTCTCAAACATGGAAGGAGTTAAATAAAACCCTCCCCTCGCTTCTCCTTATTTATGTTTTCCTTATCTAATATTTAAGTACGTCCTCTTGTGATACAATGTTACAGCCGGATATCGATTTACCCCCTTTACCCTGTGTGACCCAGATCTTAACCAGAGCCAGTGTGACATTTTTCCTTAGCTACCGTAATTAAAGGACCACTTTAGTGCATTTACATGTAAACCTCATATGTTTGTTGTTGGGCAGACTATTAAAATAAGGATGCAGTTTAAAAATAAATTAAAGTTAACATTTTTCTTATTTTTGACTGTCAGTTTTCCCCTCAAACAGAGCTGCTTCTCTCCACCTTCCTATCATTCTATCATTAACTATAACTGGCCAGGGGCCTATGGGAGAGCTGGAAGCAGGTTACAATATAGCGGTTATCTCTGTGTAGACACTAGAGGTGGAGCTAATGACATCACAGGCTCCATGATAGTTGGGCCCCCATGGAGGAGGACAAAAGCAGCTGTGCTTGAGGAGAAAACAAACAATTAAAAAAACATTAACTTCTATTTATCTAAACTGCAAAGTGTTTTTAATAGTCCCCCCCCCAAAAAAAAACCATATATGAACTGTACTTCAGTGGTCCTTTAACACACACACATCAACATAACATTCAAAAGGCAAGAGCATTTGGGAAGTCACTTATTAACACACTTCTAGCAATGTAACAACTCAATAAGAACAACAGGCAATACCATCCAGCTCAGTCAAGGTCGTTACATTTTTTTTTTTATTATTAACCAACGTCCAAAGTTCAAGTTTATTTCCTCTGTAGGACGTTGTGCTGATAAAACAGTGCTCAGGGTTAGTTTACAGTTTTATTAGACCAATCTCTGTACAATATAGTGTAATCATCTTCATTAGCAATGTATTATTCATTTATATAATGTTGGAATAGTTCCCACACCAATAACGGGTTGTTGACTAGAAGGAGCCATCCTATGTAAGATTTGAAACTCATTTTCATACTTTACAACAAGGGATCAGTGTGTAAGTCACCAACAACCATTGAATGGTTTCCCAAATGGAATATGGTAGTGAAACTTTATTTTCTTTTGTTTTGTTAGTGTTTGTTTCAATTAACACCGGCCCTTCCCTTGAATAATTAATTGGGTATCTGCATCAGATTAGGTTCACAGTGGTATTGTGGAACATGGCTTCTTGGTTATGCCTACTCTACCTCTACTACAGGTATAATGCCAATTATCCGGCACCCACCATTCCATCCCTGTGCCAGATTAACCAATTTGCCAAACCAACAGTGGTCGGGTGGTTTCGTGGTTACAGGCAAAGGTGCCTGATCCCAAAAATAAGGAAGCCACCCGAAATCCCTCACCAAAAAGACCCAGTCCGGAGAGGGGTTAAGAGCACAAGGTGAATCCGAAAAGGGTGCTGATGCAACAGCAGCACGTGGCAAACTTTACAGGAAGTTCCTAGTGTAAATTTGTCTGGATTAAAAGGAGGTGCTGAACCATCCATTGGCGAATAATTGGTGTTGCACTTATCTAAGTAAAATTTAGGCCTATATCTTGGATTTTATAACAAATTTTCTTTGCCAGTGGAAAATATAATTTATTTTATATCTGTTTTAAAGTTTAAACAGAGCCTTGCACCCTAGGACCAGTAGGTCACTTTTCATAACCAGGGTAATGATCAATGAGTTTTAAATAAAACATGGCATTGGTCCATTATATGTGGGCAAATCAAAATTATCCACTTATTTTCCAGAACCAATAGATAACATTGAGTGTAGAAAACCCATCATCCCCAATACTGTATTTCACTGGTACCAGCTACAACTATAACCACTAAAGTAAGGCTTGACAAACAGGGTGCCTGAGCGCCATTACAATTTTACTCCTAGTCCATAACGGTTATATGAACAAAAAAATATTGTTTGATCCAACTAATCTGGATGGCTCCCATGCTTGATATAAACGTGTCCATATGGAGAGATAGGTGTGCAGTGTAGACAACCAAAGAGTTGAACACCAAGTTCACATATGGTAGCCCATCTTGGTTAGCGATCATAATAATATTCCCTGGTTTTATATAGAAAACCATCTACTACAAGTGAGCGCATACCATCCATTTCCAGATGAATCTACTAAATGTTCATTGCAGGAGCCTCCAAAAAATATCCCACTTCTCCAACCAATGCTTAGTATAGGCCATAAATAGCAGATATTCTCTTAGAGGAGGACGGTGATCATCTGGACATTGGAGAATGTATTACTACACACATTAGAGACTGTCCACATGTGATGGTGTTAGTGGAATAACAAATATCTACATGCCTATTACCTGAAGAAAATTAAAGTATAGCAAATTAGAAGTCTGTTTATAGTCTTTGTACTCCAATATTTTTGCTAGTTATAAAAAATAAAAAAAAAACTAAGGCAGACTCAGTGGATGTGATGTTATTGGAGATGAGGTGGCTATAGGCCAGGGTAGATCAGGTAACTCCATCTCTAGACCGCCCTGAGATGTGTGTACTGGGCTCCCAAGAAGGATAGCAACTGAATTAGCTGCCGTAAATCTGGCTCCTGGTCCATCCATGCTCCTGCATAAAATCGAGAGTCCCGAAAGGGGAGGCACCTTTGCCGCATGCGAATTTCAACACGAATGATGTCACATGACCAGGCACTGCTCCCCGCTGGCATTGCCAGGATTGGCAAGGTTCAGCCCCTCAAGATCAAAGTTGAAGCCAGGTGTCTGAGGCTGAAAAAAAAACAAATAGACAATGTAAATGTGGATAAGAACCACCATTATCTCATAGATCAGGGATGGGCAAGTTTGGTCCTGGAGAACCGCACACAGGCCTGGATTCAAGGATTTCCCTGCTGCGTATAGACGAGACTATGGCTTCTTCTGTCATCCTGAGTGACTCACCTGTGCACAGAAAGGAAATCCTTAAATCCAGACCTGGGTGCAACCCTCCAGGCATGGCTCAAGGCATGAGGTGCGGGTAGAGTAGAGCAAGCAGAATCCATGACTGTGATTGTGAACGCAACATAGCAGAGAAGGCGTCATATGCTAATAACTGAATCATGTGACATGTAAGACTACCCCTCTGATATCCAATCTGAAGCAGCATAGACGTACAGTCACAGCTTATGCATCAAACACCTAGAAGATGCTTCTGATTGGTTCAAAATGCTGCAATTCAATTTTAAAATATTTAAAAGGAGCTAAGGGTGCGTCTCAGTCAGGATGAATTTATTGACAACCTACAACTTAACAAAAATGATTCAATCAATAGTAGCGCTACTCTGCCATCAATCTTATACCACACCGGTCTCTTCCGCACCCACAGTGTGACGCCCAGGATGGCCCACTGGACTTTTGGGGAGTATGGATTGTTGTGGGCACCTGGTACCAGAACATAGCTACTTCCTTCGCCCATCAAGAACAATGGCCAACCCCCTGAATACCCGGACCAGCCCAAGATGTTGGTGGGTGAATATGCACAAACAAGGTGGGTATTCCATTCTGGTCTCCAAATGGAAAGACTTTATTATTCTACCAAGCTGGCTTATGTCCTACTGGTCCTATCCTAAGGGACCATTACCTGTTTCTGTGCGCCTGTATACCTGGAAAAGGCAGCTGGGTGCGGAGACTGATAGAACCTCACCACGTAGGATTTGAGGTTAGAGTGCACATGGTCCCCTTTAATGGTGGGCCTCTAAAGCTCTCCTCCTCCTTATATCTCTTGTCTCATCTCTACACAGTAATATCTCTCTGTTCCATTCAGTTCTAGAAGTGCTTTTCGGCTACATCCTCCGGCCTTTGGAACATCACAAAAATCCCTAATCTAAAAGGGGTAAAAGGTCCAGCTTAAAAATGACCTCTATAACGATGCTTTCCAACAGCTCCCTTCCATGTGCACGAGCGGTTTTAGATAAAGGTACTCCCCAATATAAGTACAATTTAAGTTCCTTGGGACAGAACGATGCAACATATTGGTTGTCTTTATGTAAAATGCACTAATATTGTCATGTAATTATTTTGTACCTTGTCTCAAAAAGCACTATGGCCACACAGAAGCATGCTCGCACAACGGCAGACACGCGCAAATAGATACGCACAGGGACCTGTTTATTAGTAGAATATTTAGCCATAGTACCTAAATAAAACATGGAATAACAACTTGTCCTTATTAAAACATTTTGAGAAGTAGCATTAAATAATTGAGCTGTAAAGTCGTGTTGCTACCTTGTTATTGTGCCTCGGTGAAGCTGTGACCATGTAGGGTCACCCAAGATGGCCAGGTCATAGTAGAGGGATCAGACAAATTACAGTTCACTGGAGAAGGAACTGGCATCCCACTCCAGTATCTTTGCTAAGAAAACCATATGGATAAAAACAACCAGAGACAGACAGATGTGCCGGTGTGCTGCGCCCATATGGTTGCAGAGAGTTGGACACGACTGAAGAACAACAAATATAAACATAATTTACATGAAAAAAAAATCTCTCTCTAATCACTTTATTTCATGATTAATTATTTTTCACAATGAGGGGCGATAAGCCACAAGAGCATGGCAGATAATTATTCACATAATATAAAGTCATAGAAGAGAGGGGGTACTTTTTCATATAATTTATGCTTAAAAAACCCAACTGAAATATTTAACACATCCGCTTAAAAATTGTAAGAACGACCAATTACAAGGTGCCTGTTAAGACTTCTGAAAGGATTGGGGACTTTGTAGTGGCATTTATAGCCCTGCAGGTATCATTATGAATGTTTACCAGCTCAGAATCAGGTGTCTGACGTCCTGCCCCGAGCAGTGTAAACAAGCAGCGCGAGCCAGGCAGAGCCAGCAGCGCTCAGGACCAAAACTGGGCACAGTCCTGCAGGAGTCTCAGTAACACCGAGCCCAGGCCTCCAAATAGAAAGATGGCTATATACAGAGAGCTGGGGGAGGAGAGAGTGGGGGGAGATGTGCCAGGGAGGGAGGAGAGCGTGGGGGGGAGGGAGGAGAGCGTGGGGGGGAGGGAGGAGAGATGTGCCAGGGAGGGAGGAGAGCGTGGGGGGGAGGGAGAAGAGCATGGGGGGAGGGAGGAGAGCATGGGGGGGAGGGAGGAGAGATGTGCCAGGGAGGGAGGACTGAATGGAGTTTGGTTCCAAGCAGTTTAATATTGCAGTCCTCATATCACATTAATATAAAAAGTACAAGATGGAAACTTTCGATATCCAAAACAAGATATTGAAAAATTAAGATTTTCTCTAAAAGTGGCTTTTTGTCCATGGCTCACGCAGCTGACAATGTTGTTGGTTTGTGGCATGTTTCATCAACATTGTGAGTTTTTGCTAAAATACATAGGTCCCATACTATGCTCTTATCTACGCTGACAAAGGTGATGAGTGATAAAGCAATGCCCGCCCCCTCCATTAATTTATCTGAAAGTAACATACCGAATCCCCAGCCAGCTCCTTGGGTGGGTGTCCTAGTTCCTGTAGCTGTAAAAAAAAAAAAAATGTTTCAATTAGTTCAAGATCAATTAGAAAAACTCTTCTTGGCTGCCCAATGTTATTTATTACATAGAAACAACTAGTATAAACATCAAGACTAATACAGTAAGTGTACTTTTGGACATCTTGGATGGCCTCCGCAAGACATGGGGTATTCTATAAACCAGGGGCACATGATCTAATACATCACAGTATCTCTACTCTACCATCTGTCTCTTCCAATCTCACAGCCAATGGGTACGCTTCTCTCCCTGTACATGCTACGAGTTACCACTCAACGTTAAAAGGATATCTTGAGTCCATTTTTTATATTAAATACATGTTTAACTAGATTCCTTAAATATATGTATGTTTAGTAGAAGTGTTATATACAATTTTACACATCATTTACTTTTAAGAAGTCCCCAGAGAAAGAGGTTCTCGCATTCTGGAACTCCCCCATTCTAACAGTATCTTTTTCTGGAAGCTGAAATCATGCACAGTTGTGACCTAAGGACACGCCCACATGGGAGGGGCTTCACACTTCCAGTGTAAAGATTGCTCAAGCAGAGACACAGCATGTCACTATCTTTTTGCATTTTAACAGCATTATCTTTGCAGTGTAAAACCCTCCCCTGTGGGCGTAGCTTTAGGTCATAGTTGTGCAAGGTGCGAGCTTCCAGAAGACCATACAATGAGATTAGGGGAGTTCCAGAAAGTGAGAACTTTTTACTCTGGGGACTTCTTAAAAGTAAATACAATTATTTAAGGAATCTAGATAAAAATACAGTGAGAAAAAAGGAGCAGTTCTATAGGATGAGAATCTATCATATAAAATTTACACTTAAAGAGGCTTCTAGAGTAACAATTATATTGAGAAAGATAATTAATTTGGACAACCTGGTTAAAATGTTTATGTAAAACTAAACAAATTTTGCATCAAAGTCCCTGTAAACCAAGCAACTCAAATCTTGCCCATGTAAAACATATTTTCATAGTATGAATTATATTAAAGCTATAAGAAAGCATAGAATTATTTAGTGGGGTCCTTGTACCTGTTGCATGAGGTCCATCACGGCTTCAAAGTGCGCCGCCTCGCTTTCCCCCGACTGCTCCGTCTCAAACTGCTGGCAGATCTTACCCATGATGGTGTGCTGTTCTTGGTACTTTCGGTACTCCTCGGCAGGCAGAGTGTCTTGGTGGGTCTGAAGCCACTCGGGATACTGGGAAAGATGGAAAAGGAACAAAAAAGGGGAAGAAGAAGGTCACAATCTTAGGAAAGACCCTGATAAATAAATAAATGTTTAATACACAGTGAGGATCCTGTGACTCCTTGACCTCTCACCTTATCTGTGATCTCTTTGAGGGAGGGGTACAGCACCTCCTTGGACAGCAGGTTCTGCATGATGTTCTGCATGAGCGGCAGGATGTTTCCTTCCCCGTCACCATCTTCAATTCCCAGATCCTCCAGCGCCTTGGACAGCTTCTCCTCGGACATACTTGAGTTCTGCAGGAGACCCGAGCAACAGAATTAAAGGGCATCTACAAACCGCCACTTCATACATTACTTTTTTAGGAGAAATAATTGATAATTAGTGTTAAAAAAAAACAACATTCCTTATTTTCTTCTCCTCTGTCTTAATACATCACAGAAAAAAAAAAGAGAAGCAGTGAGTCTTGTGGATGAATGAACTGCAACATTGCTTACACTCATCTTGACTTTTTTTATTTAGTGTTAATTTTCTCCAATTTATATAATTTTGTTTCTATAAAGGGATTTAAACTTTTGCAACATAATAATAATTCTCTTTTAAATGCATGACAAAACATTTTTGGACTTCATTGGCCCTTTAAATACATTTAACCCTTTCACTGCCATAGCAATGTGTTGCTGATTCCTCTTAACGGGTTAAAAGGACATGTTAATCATCATTACTCCTCTATATCAAACACGGCATTGAAATTAATTATTGCATTGAAAGGAGTGTAATTTATGGACCTTTCAGGACCTGCAGACTTGTCTACATAAGCCCAATAAATGATTTTGGCTGCTCTACATGATGGTGCGAGCAGTATCCATGAGTCCAGAGTCCTTTTGGAGGGTCTATGTCTTAATACAGTACATTGTAGTCTACAGAAAGTAAAGAATGATCTTAGAGTAGTCTTACAAGCGTTATTGCTTTCCCTTACATATTAGCGTCTATAATTAGTGATAAGATCCCTGGGTGAGGCTTGATTGATATTTTCTCAACAGTTTTGGGATTGTCGTGTCTCTTAAAGACCTCCCCAAGACATTACTGGTAAAGCCACATCATAAAGGCTTGATTTAAGTAATTTATTACTCTTAGACATGTCAAAGAGAGGAAGCAGGATCTTGCAGGCGAGGGAATAGGACGATATTTAAGTTTTCTGATTAACCATTAAAATGCAACAGTTTCTGCTGTTGGGTAGAAAGATGACGTACAATCCTATTACAAGGTGTCCACTGAGGAGTAATGACATACAATAAGACTTTGTGCCTTAACATGGGAGTACATTTAGGACTACGGGCCCAGAACATAGCCATGGATTAGGGTATTGTGCCAAATCAAACTCACAGACGTCCGTTTCGCCCTTATATGGGGCTCATCAATGTCAAGTTGGTTTTGGCAACTGTGAAATGAGACTCTGACCAGACACTAAATATGTTATGGTGGGTAGAAAGGATAGTGGCCCTTTAATGGTATTATATGATAAACCAGCCATGTATCTGAAAATGTTCTGGTCTGTCGCAATGCGTGACACCTAGAAAATTGTTGCAATAATAATAATATTAAATATATTCTATGAGAGTGTGAAGAATTGATTATATCCCATTGCATTGTGTGAAGTATGTATACAAGACGTAGATCACATTGCGCTATTATTCCCAGATCTCCAAGACCAGACGCTCTCACCTGTAAATCATTCGCATTTTTCGCCAGTCCGGTGAGCGTTTCTTTCAGACAGGATGTAAATTCTTGCTGGGATGATTCATCACTTCCTGTTGGGAGAGGGAAGAAGCCATGTTGTTTTATTGTAAGACTCTTAGTACACTAGAAATATGCCATATCCATGTATTGGTTTACTTTTATGTACTTTCATTTATTAGAAAGTGCTTATAAGCTCTGTTTGTACTGCCTAAAATCAAACAAATAGTTTGGGTCTGCACACTGCAGCATATGCAGACACTTGCTGGACAGTGCCTCATACTAACCAATCAGAGATCATCTGATTGCGAAGCGAGGCGAGCAGTTGAAGCACGTAGCTCGACAAACACAAATAATAATAAAAAAATAAAATAAAAAAACACAGCACAGGGGGAGAGCAAGAAAGCCTGGGAGTGAGTTTGCAAGCGATTTTGAGCCATATTTGCCGTTTTTTGTCACTCGGAAATCGACTGAGCGAGAAAACAGGATGAAAACGAGGCTCGGAAACGCCAAGCGCGCAGAACTTCCATTTATAAACGAAACGTAAGCTAAACTGCAATTGTTAAGAAGTAGACACGTATTAAAGTGACACAATATATATACAAATAGTGTATAATTGAAATCTATAGGTAATAGCAAGTAATTCATCAAATTCATTAATCTACCATTTTGCAGGTGGGTTACTCTGAAGACAACTCAGAACCTAAGAGGAAATGAGCAGTTATTGCTAGTGACCTCCTATTAACAAGAGATAGGACTGTATAGTAGCATCAGAAAGTCTGATGTGCACTGTCACTTTAATTAAATGGACAGTTATAAACAAACAACATTTCTGCACCTTGTTCCCGTTTGCGTCATTCTTCACCCACAAATCTAAAGATAACTTTAAAAAGGGGACTGGATTTATTTCTAATTAAAAAGGGAATTCAGGGTTATCATGGATAATTAGAATGACAGTATTGATCCAGGGAGAAATCTGATCTCCAGTGTCTGGGGTCAGGAAGGAATTTTTTTTATTTTGTTTCCTTTGAGACGATTGGCTAAGTGATTTATTTCTAATTAAAAAGGGAATTCAGCGTTATCATGGATAATTAGAATGACAGTATTGATCCAGGGAGAAATCTGATCTCCAGTGTCTGGGGTCAGGAAGGATTTTTTTTTTCCTTTGAGACGATTGGCTAAGTGATTTATTTCTAATTAAAAAGGGAATTCAGGGTTATCATGGATAATTAGAATGACAGTATTGATCCAGGGAGAAATCTGATCGGCAGTGTCTGGGGTCAGGAAGGATTTTTTTTTTTTTTTTCCTTTGAGACGATTGGCTAAGTGATTTATTTCTAATTAAAAAGGGAATTCAGGGTTATCATGGATAATTAGAATGACAGTATTGATCCAGGGAGAAATCTGATCTCCAGTGTCTGGGGTCAGGAAGGAAATTTTTTTATTTTGTTTCCTTTGAGACGATTGGCTAAGTGATTTATTTCTAATTAAAAATGGAATTCAGGGTTATCATGGATAATTAGAGAGACAGTATTGATCCAGGGAGAAATCCGATCGGCAGTGTCTGGGGTCAGGAAGGATTTTTTTTTTCCTTTGAGACGATTGGCTAAGTGATTTATTTCTAATTAAAAAGGGAATTCAGGGTTATCATGGATAATTAGAATGACAGTATTGATCCAGGGAGAAATCTGATCGGCAGTGTCTGGGGTCAGGAAGGATTTTTTTTTTTTTTCCTTTGAGACGATTGGCTAAGTGATTTATTTCTAATTAAAAAGGGAATTCAGGGTTATCATGGATAATTAGAGAGACAGTATTGATCCAGGGAGAAATCCGATCTCCAGTGTCTGGGGTCAGGAAGGAATTTTTTTTTTTCTTTGAGACGATTAGCTAAGTCTCGCTTGGTTTTTATTTTTTCTGTTTGCCTTCCTCTGGATTAATGAATAATTAAAAATACAATAAAAAAAAAATGATTAATAATTAATCCGCATATCAGAGGAGATCTTAAAAGGTTGAACTTGATGGACTGAAAGTCTTTTTTCAACCTTAAATACTATGTAACTCCTATCCACATGGATATTATCTCAGTTAAATATAATTTAATTGATGCTATTTATTGGCATCTGGGGAGGTTAGCTTGAAAAAAATGTTTTTCTATGTTCCTTAAAGAGACATCACATATTTATGTTATGATATGAAGAAGTGATATTACAGAATAGGGGTAGGGGACATATATACAATTCAGACATGAAGACAGCGGCGCACACACACACAAAAAAAAAAAAAAAAAGATTAAAAACATCTAAAAAGAGAATTTATCACCCTTTTTGCTAAAGTGTAATAAAGTGAAGAAGGATTTCTTACAGGTTAAGTAAGCCTTTGTCTGTTACCATAGGCCTATATTGGATTCCAATTTCTAAATTGACTTCTTGAATTCACTTCCACTAAATTCTCATTCCTTACACTTATTTTTTATCTGTTTGTTGGGGACATTGCCGAGCTTCTTTTTTAATGAGGTAGATATTTTTTTTTTTTTTTTAAAGAAATATCAGTCTTTCTGAAATACTAAGTATTATCTGCAGTAAATTGCAGGACCTATAAAGATTTAAAGTTGTTTTAAGGTTATAGCCTTAAATAGGGGGGTATTTAAGCCCAGATAATGGATATCACAGTACTGACAGATTGGCCGTTTATTCCTTAAGTAATCAATTTTCAAGTTTCTTAAGTGCACATTGCACTCAGGTAGACGAGTTGCTTAATTTGTACAGCGATTAATCTTCAAGTGGGTCATATATCATTTACCATTATTAATTATTAAATGACTATTAATATTATAGATTTCAAGACTAGCTCTCGGCTTGGCTCTGTCTCAGTCGACCTTGGCGTGTGACGTCACGTACATCGCCTTTACCCTATGTTTGTACTTTTTTTTCACTATTAAGTCATAAAAATCAATATTAAAAAGTGATAGAATAATGTTAGGAGGTGCTATGAGGTAATGGATTTTTTTTTTTTATAAAATTGTAATCTTTTGAGATGACTTTTATATTGCGATTTGTCCAGCTGGGCCGGACTCTGAATGGATACCAGTTGTTGGGTTTTCTCCCCTGAGGGGTTCAGGGTATTGGTGCTAGGGATTCCTATTCCTCCGAGCTCAAAAACAACACTTTGTCTCATAGATGCATCTAAAGTTCCTCTTGCAACTGTCACTGTTGCCATGCCAACCCACACAGTCCTGCAATTCCCGATTCTCAAGGATGTCGTCGCAATCATAAATGACTGAATATGAATTTGATTGATAACCCTTGCATAATTAAAACATCTCGCTCCTGCTTGTTAGGACATAATGAGCCCTTCAAGTGTGAATATTATCAAAAGAGCCCCGTGTAATTATGGGAGGTTTAACCTATAAATAAAAATGGTGTATTGTTCCCGCTAGGAAGCCTCAAGTACTGATTGGTTCCTCACCGACTTTGCCCGCAGCCTCAGATAGTTTCTGGAACTGCTCCACCAGATGAGGCTCCTCCTCAGCCAGCTCCTTCATGGCTTTCTCAAACTCCTCTGTGGCCTGAGCCGCCAACTCGCTGTTAAAGAGCTCCTGGAAGAACTTCTCCTGAGAGGTGAACAAGGGGTCCTGCAAGGAACAAATAATCCACTCAGAGACAAATACTTACAGGACCAGCCATAGATACCAGGGCAGGAGGACTCACATTGGTTGCATCTCCAGGGGGCTTCTCAGACGCAGGGGGGCTTGGGGCTGTAGCACTGGAGGCAGGAGTGGGCTTACTGGTCTTCTCAAAATCATCAAGTGCACCTGGAAAAAAAAGCAAAGTATTTAACACTTTATAAATAAAATAAAATACCATAAAAAAACTTTTTTAATACATGGGGGGGGGGGGGGGGGGGGGTAATACTTTTGCAAGGACCTGCACTTAATAATCTCAGTACATGGCTAGGTGTGGGGGCAGGCACTGACCTAGGGCTACAAGATCAACAACAAGGATGGTGCAGGGCCCTTAAGTTAGACCTGAGACTGGTACAGGGCAATAGGTCAGAGGTTAATTTCGATAAAAAGTTCTGCACAGAGAACAAAGGTTAGTGTGCGAGTGTCAGATGAAATCACACCGCGACCACCCTCCAGATACACACACACCGCGACCACCCTCCGGATACACACACACCGCGACCACCCTCCGGATACACACACACCGCGACCACCCTCCGGATACACACACACCGCGACCACCCTCCGGATACACACACACCGCGACCACCCTCCAGATACACACACACCGCGACCACCCTCCAGATACACACACACCGCGACCACCCTCCAGATACACACACACCGCGACCACCCTCCAGATACACACACACCGCGACCACCCTCCAGATACACACACACCGCGACCACCCTCCAGATACACACACACCGCGACCACCCTCCAGATACACACACACCGCGACCACCCTCCAGATACACACACACCGCGACCACCCTCCAGATACACACACACCGCGACCACCCTCCAGATACACACACACCGCGACCACCCTCCAGATACACACACACCGCGACCACCCTCCAGATACACACACACCGCGACCACCCTCCAGATACACACACACCGCGACCACCCTCCGGATACACACACACCGCGACCACCCTCCGGATACACACACACCGCGACCACCCTCCGGATACACACACACCGCGACCACCCTCCGGATACACACACACCGCGACCACCCTCCGGATACACACACACCGCGACCACCCTCCGGATACACACACACCGCGACCACCCTCCAGATACACACACACCGCGACCACCCTCCGGATACACACACACCGCGACCACCCTCCGGATACACACACACCGCGACCACCCTCCGGATACACACACACCGCGACCACCCTCCGGAAACACACACACCGCGACCACCCTCCGGATACACACACACCGCGACCACCCTCCGGATACACACACACCGCGACCACCCTCCGGATACACACACACCGCGACCACCCTCCGGATACACACACACCGCGACCACCCTCCGGATACACACACACCGCGACCACCCTCCGGATACACACACACCGCGACCACCCTCCGGATACACACACACCGCGACCACCCTCCGGATACACACACACCGCGACCACCCTCCGGATACACACACACCGCGACCACCCTCCGGATACACACACACCGCGACCACCCTCCGGATACACACACACCGCGACCACCCTCCGGATACACACACACCGCGACCACCCTCCAGATACACACACACCGCGACCACCCTCCAGATACACACACACCGCGACCACCCTCCAGATACACACACACCGCGACCACCCTCCAGATACACACACACCGCGACCACCCTCCAGATACACACACACCGCGACCACCCTCCAGATACACACACACCGCGACCACCCTCCAGATACACACACACCGCGACCACCCTCCAGATACACACACCGCGACCACCCTCCAGATACACACACCGCGACCACCCTCCAGATACACACACCGCGACCACCCTCCAGATACACACACCGCGACCACCCTCCAGATACACACACCGCGACCACCCTCCAGATACACACACCGCGACCACCCTCCAGATACACACACCGCGACCACCCTCCAGATACACACACCGCGACCACCCTCCAGATACACACACCGCGACCACCCTCCAGATACACACACCGCGACCACCCTCCAGATACACACACCGCGACCACCCTCCAGATACACACACCGCGACCACCCTCCAGATACACACACCGCGACCACCCTCCAGATACACACACCGCGACCACCCTCCAGATACACACACCGCGACCACCCTCCAGATACACACACCGCGACCACCCTCCAGATACACACACCGCGACCACCCTCCAGATACACACACCGCGACCACCCTCCAGATACACACACCGCGACCACCCTCCAGATACACACACCGCGACCACCCTCCAGATACACACACCGCGACCACCCTCCAGATACACACACCGCGACCACCCTCCAGATACACACACCGCGACCACCCTCCAGATACACACACCGCGACCACCCTCCAGATACACACACCGCGACCACCCTCCAGATACACACACCGCGACCACCCTCCAGATACACACACCGCGACCACCCTCCAGATACACACACCGCGACCACCCTCCAGATACACACACCGCGACCACCCTCCAGATACACACACCGCGACCACCCTCCAGATACACACACCGCGACCACCCTCCAGATACACACACCGCGACCACCCTCCAGATACACACACCGCGACCACCCTCCAGATACACACACCGCGACCACCCTCCAGATACACACACCGCGACCACCCTCCAGATACACACACCGCGACCACCCTCCAGATACACACACCGCGACCACCCTTCAGATACACACACCGCGACCACCCTCCAGATACACACACCGCGACCACCCTCCAGATACACACAGCAGCGTCACACCGCGATCACCCTCCAGATACACACAGCAGTGTCACACCACGATCACCCTCCAGATACACACAGCAGTGTCACACCGCGATCACCCTCCAGATACACACAGCAGTGTCACACCGCGATCACCCTCCAGATACACACAGCAGTGTCACACCGCGATCACCCTCCAGATACACACAGCAGTGTCACACCGCGATCACCCTCCAGATACACACAGCAGTGTCACACCGCGATCACCCTCCAGATACACACAGCAGCGTCACACCGCGATCACCCTCCAGATACACACAGCAGCGTCACACCGTGATCACCCTCCAGATACACACAGCAGCGTCACACCGTGACCACCCTCCAGATACACACAGCAGCGTCACACCGTGATCACCCTCCAGATACACACAGCAGCGTCACACCGTGATCACCCTCCGGATACACACAGCAGTGTCACACCGTGATCACCCTCCGGATACACACAGCAGTGTCACACCGTGACCACCCTCCGGATACACACAGCAGTGTCACACCGCGATCACCCTCCAGATACACACAGCAGTGTCACACCGTGATCACCCTCCAGATACACACAGCAGTGTCACACCGGGATCACCCTCCAGATACACACAGCAGTGTCACACCGTGACCACCCTCCAGATACACACAGCAGTGTCACACTGTGATCACCCTCCGGATACACACAGCAGTGTCACACCGCGATCACCCTCCGGATACACACAGCAGTGTCACACCGTGATCACCCTCCAGATACACACAGCAGTGTCACACTGGGGTCACCCTCCAGATACACACAGCAGTGTCACACCGCGACCACCCTCCGGATACACACAGCAGTGTCACACCGCGATCACCCTCCGGATACACACAGCAGTGTCACACTATGATCATGTGCCTGTGTGTGATGATCCCATACTGACATCTAACAGGTCTCTAGCCCCCAGCCCAATACCATGCACTCCCACAGCCTCTTGCTCTCCCATGTTTTTTCTCTCTCTCCCACTGCCCTCATTTCTATCAGTCTTTGCTCCCCATTGCCCTCTGCCCCTCTCTTTCTCTTCCCCTATCAGTCCTTGTTCCCCCCTTTCTCTCAGACCTCTCTCTGCACTCTGCCCCCTCAGACCTTGCTCCCCTTTCTCTCAGACCTCTCTTTGCCCTCTGCTCCCCCTTTCTCTCAGACCTCTCTCTGCCCCCTCAGATCTCTTTTTGCCCTCTGCTCCCTTAAACCTTGCTCCACCTTTCTCTAATAAACCTCTCTTTGCCCTCTGCTCCCTCAGACCTTGCTCCCCCTTTCTCTCAGACGTCTCTTTGCGCTCTGCTCCCTCAGACCTTGCTCCCCCTTTCTCTCAGACGTCTCTTTGCGCTCTGCTCCCTCAGACCTTGCTCCCCCTCTCTTCTCCCGCAGACCTTGCTCCCCCTTTCTCTCAGACGTCTCTCTGCGCTCTGCCCCCTCAGACCTTGCTCCCCTTTCTCTCAGACCTCTCTTTGCGCTCTGCTCCCTCAGACCTTGCTCCCCCTCTCTTCTCCCGCAGACCTTGCTCCCCCTTTCTCTCAGACGTCTCTCTGCGCTCTGCCCCCTCAGACCTTGCTCCCCTTTCTCTCAGACCTCTCTTTGCCCTCTGCTCCCCCTTTCTCTCAGACCTCTCTTTGCCCTCTGCTCCCCCTTTCTCTCAGACCTCTCTCTGCCCCCTCAGATCTCTCTTTGCCCTCTGCTCCCTTAAACCTTGCTCCACCTTTCTCTAATAAACCTCTCTTTGCCCTCTGCTCCCTCAGACCTTGCTCCCCCTTTCTCTAATAAACCTCTCTTTGCCCTCTGCTCCCTCAGACCTTGCTCCCCCTTTCTCTAATAAACCTCTCTTTGCACTCTCCTCCCTCAGACCTTGCTCCCCCTTTCTCTCAGACGTCTCTTTGCGCTCTGCTCCCTC
Source organism: Discoglossus pictus (assembly GCA_027410445.1). Classification (NCBI taxonomy): domain Eukaryota; kingdom Metazoa; phylum Chordata; class Amphibia; order Anura; family Alytidae; genus Discoglossus; species Discoglossus pictus. Next base: position 284,273,681 of record CM050168.1, read on the forward strand.
AGACCTTGCTCCCCCGCTCCGCTCCCTCAGACCTTGCTCCCCCTCTCTGCTCCCGCAGACCTTGCTCCCCCTTTCTCTCAGACGTCTCTTTGCGCTCTGCTCCCTCAGACCTTGCTCCCCCGCTCTGCTCCCTCAGACCTTGCTCCCCCTCTCTGCTCCCGCAGACCTTGCTCCCTCTTTCTCTCAGACCTCTCTTTGCGCTCTGCTCCCTCAGACCTCTCTCCCCTTAATCTCAGACCTCTCTCCCCCTTTCTCTCAGACCTCTCTCCCCCTTTCTCTCAGACCTCTCTCCCCCTTTCTCTCAGACCTCTCTCCCCCTTTCTCTCAGACCTCGCTCTCAGACCTCTCTCCCCCTTTCTCTCAGACCTCTCTCCCCCTTTCTCTCAGACCTCTCTCTCAGACCTCTCTCCCCCTTTCTCTCAGACCTCTCTCCCCCTTTCTCTCAGACCTCTCTCCCCCTTTCTCTCAGACTTCTCTCACTCTGCACTATGCCCCTCCGTCCTTGCTCCCCCTTTCTCTCAGACCGCTCTTTCTGCCCCCTCTCAGTCCTTGTCTCACCTCCTCTCTCTGCTCTCCTCTCTCTCTTTGCACCTTGCTCCCCACTCTCCCCCCTCTCTATCCTTGCCCCCTGCTTCTCTCACTCTCTCAGTCCTTGTCTCACCTCCTCTCTCTCTGTCCCCTCTCTGCACCTTGCTCCCCCACTATCTCCCCCTCTTTTTCTCTCCCCTCTCTATCCTTGCTCCCCGCTCTCTCTCTCTGCACCTTGCTCCCCCACTATCTCCCCCTCTTTTTCTCTCCCCCTCTGTCCTTGCGCCCCCACTCTCTCTGCATCTATCTCTCCCCCTCTGTCCTTGCTCCCCCACTCTCCCCCTCTCTATCCTTGCCCCCTGCTTCTCTCACTCTCTCAGTCCTTGTCTCACCTCCTCTCTCTGCCCCCCCCCTGTCCTTGCTCCCCCACTCTCTCTGCACCTTGCTCCCCACTCTCTCCCCATATTTTTCTCTCCCCCTCTGTCCTTGCTCCCCCCACTCTCTCCCCCTCTTTTTCTCTCCCCCTCTCTATCCTTGCCCCCTGCTTCTATCAGTCCCTACTCCCCCTCTCCCAGACTCCCCTCCCAGCTCCTATTCCAGCTCTTCTTACTCTCCAGCAGATCATCCAGCTCCTTGTCCTCTCCTCCAGTACCGGCCATCTTGGCTGCTTCTTGACACTGGGCGAGACTCCGTGACGTTTGCTGTGACAACCAATAGCAAGTCACAGAGCTCTCAGGGCAGGCGAAGCCGATGAGGGCGCCGCCATTTTTAAAAGGCAAAAGTCATAGGTGACTGGGAGGAGTCACGTGGGTGTCACAATACGAGGTTATTAGGGATTGTGTCAGAGGTCAGGTGCCTTACTGAAGCAATGCTTGTATGATTAGATTGTTAGCTCTCCTGTACAAATAAACCATATACCTCTATTGTGACAGTATAGGAGTTCTAGGCTATTTAAGAAACAGCAAATTCAACTGGTGATTTTTTTCTTTACATTATGTAAAAAAATGCTGTTGATTGCTATTTTAATAATATATACATTTGCATATTTCCTTATTACGTGGAAATTCACATCTTATGTATATAGGGTCACGAAGAGTCAGACACAACTGAATGACTGAACAACCCTGAGGGTTGCACTCAACCCTTAAGCTGCCAGGTTTGCCTTAAGGCGGCCCTGAAGTCGTAAATGAACCAAGACTGGATTTATAACTTGGTGAATAAGGCAGTTGCCTGCGGGTGCCTCATTTGCATAACAATACGTTTTGATTCCAGTTTTTCGATCTTTAGGTGCCAAGTAAGATATTTTATGGGGGAGGAGGTGAAGGGCAAGCTTGCAGTGTGCTGTAGTATCGTTACACATGCAAGACAAGTAAAAAAGTAAAAAACTGAGTTGTATTATTATTATTATTATTATTGTTTATTTGTTATGCGCCAACATATTCTGTAGCGCTATACATAAGTTGTGATCAAGGCAAAACAATATTAACACATTACAAAGATGGAGGGCCTTTCTTTAGGTTAGAATCCAGTGCCTATAGAGCTTTCCCCAAAGCGCCATGCAAGATTGAAAACTCGCAGACTTACAATCGAAAGGTTTATGGTGTGGTACAGGAGGATGAGCAATGTAGTGTGCATGTTAAGGCGGCAGGTTATATGCTTCCTTAAACAGATGTGTTTTTAGGTTTTGAAGGATTTGAGGAAGAGGGGCGAGGCAAGGAGTTCCAGAGAATAGGGGCAGCACGAAAAAAGTCCTGAAGGCGGGAATGAGAGGAGGTGATGAGAGAGGATCAAAGAAGAAGGTTATTAGCAGAACGAAGAGGGCGGGTGGGGGAATATTTGGAGATAAGAACAGAGATACAAGGAGTGCAGTGTTGTTGAGGGCTTTGTAAGTTAGGGTCAAGATTATAAATGTTATTCTGGAGTCTACAGGAAGCCAGTGGAGTGATTGACAGATACGGAGATACGGAGCGTTTAGTATGGAAGATGAGTCTAGCGGAGGCATTCAATATGGATTGAAGGGGGGTAGATGGGTGGTGGGTAGGCCAACAAGGAGCGAGTTGCAGTAGTCAAGACGGGATATGATGAGGGAATGTATTAGAATCTTAGTTGCGTCTTGTGTAAGGTAATGACGTATTTTGGAAATGTTTTTTAAATTGAAAAGACAAGATTTTGTTAGTGACTGTATGTGGGGGATGAAAGAGAGAGCATGGTCCAGTAGGACCCCAAGATAACGGGCCTGGGAGGTGGGAGTGGTGATGGTGTTGTTGACAGTGAGAGCGATGTGAGGAATTGAAGCTGTAGTAGATGGTGGGAAGATTAAGAGTTCAGTCTTAGACATGTTGAGTTTGAGATGGTGGGATGGTAGGATACGCTTGTGACTCAGTTGGAAACACATGCTAGAAGAGAGGGGGATAGATCAGGGGCTGAGAGGTACATTTGAGTGTCATCTGCATAGAGATGGTACTGAAACCCAAAATATTTAATATACCTGAGTACTTTATTAAGAAGTGTTTATAAGCTCTGTTTTTAATGCCTGAAATCAACCACATAGTCCCTGTATGGGTCTGCAGCTCATGAAGACACAGACTCTGCTATACTTGCTGTGCTGTGTCTCATACTAACCCGTTAGTGATTTGTCAGGAACATGCTGCTGAGATGTGGTCACTCATATGCTAGGACACTGTACTGCACATCCAGCTCTACAGAGTCTGTGTCTGAATACATTGCAATTGCAGAGCCATACAGGAACTATTTGTTTAATTTCTGGCTGTAAAAACAGAGCTTATAAACACTTCTTAATAAAATAAAGTACATAAAAGTAAATAGATACACAGGGATATTATATACCTAGTACGATACAGGAGCCTTCCATATCCATTTAAGTATTTTATCATTAAAATATGGATAATCACCAAATGCTAAATTAATTTTTTCATGTCTCGCTCTTATTTTGCATTATTATATATATTTTTACCCCCCAACATGTTAAATGGACAAAATGGGGCACATTCTTGCGAATACAAAGCACTATTGGGTAGTAGCAGCTTTCTGTACAATGTGGACTTGGTGACACACACAACGCCCCATATACATATATTGTGTATAACTGGCACTCCAGGCTTCTGTCTTTCAATTAGACCATGAAATAAAACAACAGTTGGAACATTTGGGCCATTGAAGAAGTATGTTATCAGACGGTCATCAGATCCAAGGAGATATGAGGAGAGATACAAGTCAGAGACTAGCGCAAAAGGGGAGCTGTGCATTTCTTCTACTATGTCCTCACCATTTCTTGTTATCAGTCCCAATAGCCAACCCTGTGTATACGTGTATGAAACTGTATCCCCGTCTCCCAAGGAAGCTATAATAAGTTGTCCAATTAATAATGAGGAAAACAAAGGTTGGGAAAAACCAAAAACATTTTAATCATTTTCCTCAAGACAGCGGCGCATTTAAAGAAAATGATTTAAAAACGATGGATGTAAGTCCCTTGATATTCTCCACCTAGGGGATTATTAAGAAAGGGATCCTAAATCCCTGCTTGTGTCCCTATTCTGTCTTATCCCTCTATATGTGGGTATAGACAGTGTCAAGGATAATATTTACTGTTTGTGAATTTACTTCATATAGTCTCTCAGTCATGCTCCAATATAAGGGACAATACCCACGCATACGTAGGAACTGCCGCAATGAGGAGAACTTCTGACGAGGAAGTAAACAAGCTTAGAAAATGTTTCAGGGACAGAGGTTACCCTAATAAATGTCTAAAAGCAACATATCATATTGCCTTAAATGCAAAAAGGACGGATCTGCTTAGCAGACAAAAGGACTCTGTCTTTCAAAAAGATCAAAATGGCGAATCTGTAATTCACTGTATATTTACCTATGGGTATAATTCAATGCCAATTAAGAATATCTTTTCCAAATTCTGGCATCTGTTGACCTCTGATGAGGACCTTAGAGCGGTTATTTCCCAACAAACTGCAATTACTTACTGTAGAAATCCCAACTCTGGTGCATAGTCACTTTCAAGAAAATAAACCACAGAAAGAAACAAGGTTACAACCAGTTAGAGGCTGCTTTAAATGTGCCAGATGCAAATTTTGCAAATACATTAATCCCAGTATTTGTCCATCCAAGTACTGGTGAAAAATTCCCAATCATGGAATTCAATAACTGCAGTACCACAGGATTTATATATGTTGCACAATGTGTTTGCAACCAATTGTATGTGGGAAAAACCAAAAGGCAGCTCAAATAAGGATTGGAGAACATATAAGATAAATCATTAATGATTATGGTACACCGGTTGCACGTCATCTCAAATTCTATCAAATTCTGATTTTTTGTGTGATAGATGGTGTGAGATTAGGCCCTAGGAAGGGCTACATTGATTGATTGTTACTCAAAAAGGAATGTAAATGGGTATATAGATGAAAGGCACAATCACCAAGGGGACTAAATGAGGGATTTTCTTTCAGTGCCTTTCTATAAATATTCAGTCTGTGGGGAAAAAAGAAAGTTACACCATCTTAGAGATCTATATTTTCCATTCAAAAATAGTCACATATCCAGAGTAACATAGTTACCTTATGTGATCTTGTTAGTAACTGATCATAACACCTTCTAATAAGACACTAAGGAATTATAAAACTATCCTGGGTTATTCTTTTTATCAAATTGTGTTTCTACAAAGTTTCCATTATTTTTCCATAATAATTCATCGGTATGGTTATAATGTTTGTATAATCCTTTATTTGAACCATTAGAATTTTTCACTGTTAATTTTAAACTATCCATTTAGGCCCATTGTAATTATTAGGTATATACACTTTAGAATTTTTTTAATTAATAATATTTAGTCAACACATTTGGTATTTTTATTTGTCATATTTTGATTGATTGTCACTTAGTATGTCTTATTCACATTTTGGATAGTACATATCATTCCATCACAAGATTTTCTTCTTAGGCTTTCGATGTTTCGAATGCTTTCATGTTCACCATTGGAAATTTGCACCATAAATTGTTTTGAATATTAACATTTAATATTTATTATTTCATTAGTGATTAAGTACTATACACTTCAGGAATTTGTATTCCTTTTTTGTAGTTTGATCTATGGCTAGAATAAGCCTCTTAATATATCACTATCATATATAAACTTGGAGGAAGATTCTAGTAGTAAATATACATTATAGGCAGCAATAGCTATATTCAGGAAGTTATACGTCAGTATGTCAATTACTCCCCTATCTTCCTGTACTGTCTGACCCCAATCCATTCTCTCTCTTTCTTTCAGTGCAAATTCACTCTGGTTTAAGACCTACTACATCTGTGAGATTCTCAGAATTGCATTCAGAACACCTCAGCAGGTATGGAGGAGACTATGGAAACTGCGCCATCACTAGAGCCAATATGTTTATTAATATCACTACTGTATGCATGTTATTATATCTTGGCAGATAGAAATATTTCTGACATTTTGTTTTCTATTTTTAACTGTTTCCTATACCCTGCTTTGGCACCCCCACCTTCCCCCAACCTTCCCCCATTTATGGCTGTCATAATTACCTCAAATCTCCTCCCCCCTCCTCACATACCTTCCTTCTAAGGTCTCTCTCCCATTTCTTTCTTACTCCCCTATCTTCCTGTACTGTCTGACCCCAATCCATTCTCTCTCTTTCTTTCAGTGCAAATTCACTCTGGTTTTTAGGCCTACTTCATCTGTGAGATTCTCAGAATATTGCCCTACCTCCCTCCCTCCCAACTCAGATTAAATTTATAGAGCCATGGAAATCACCTGACTTCCTACTTGCAGATATATCATCTCAACAGTAGGGGTCAGCCAACATACTAGTCTTTCACCTCAGATCCCTCCCCTCTTCCTCTAAAATAAAACTCTTTCTATCTTTCACTTGCTTTCTGACCCTTGCTATTCCTATTTGTTACTCTTCGTCAGTTCTCTGCCCTTTAATTCCCTTTAGATTGTAAGTAGCGAGTTTCCAGTCTTGTAGGGTGCTTTGGGATAAAGCACTTTCTGCTAAGATTCTAAGCTCAAAACAGGGCCCTTCAACTTTGAATTTGTTAAACGTGTATTTCCCCTGTTCTTATCCCCTGTACAGCGCTATGGAATATGTTGGCGCGATACAAATAAAAGATAATAATAATAATAATAATATAGGAAGATGTATAAGATTTGCGGACATGTTAGAACTAAGGGGAATAGTTTTCCATATTACCCATAATTTGTTTTCTCTAATTTAGCATGCTTGGATTATATATACAGTGCCTTGAAAAAGTATTCACCCCCCTTGACTTTTTACCTATTTTTTTACATTGTATGTGATGGTTCAGAACACAATAGTCTAAGTTGGTGAAGTGAAATGAGAAAAATATATACATAAAACTATTACTTTTGAAATAGAAAACAGAAAATTAGCATGTGCGTATGTATTCACCCCCTTTTTTATGAAGCCCATAAAAAGCTCTGGTGCAACCAATTACCTTCAGAAGCCACATAACTAGTGAAATGATGTCCACCTGTGTGCAATCTGTGTCACATGATCTGTCTTTACATATACACACCTTTTTTGAAAGGTCCCAGAGGCTGCAACACCTACGCAAGAGGCACCACTAACCAAACACTGCCATGAAGACCGAGGAACTCTCCAAACAAGTAAGGGACAATGTTGTTGAGAAGTACAAGTCAGGGTTAGGTTATAAAAAAATATTCAAATCTTTGATGATCCCCAGGAGCACCATCAAATCTATCATAACCAAATGGAAAGAACATGGCACAACAGCAAACCTGCCAAGAGACGGCCGACCACCAAAACTCACGGACCGGGCAAGGAGGGCATTAATCTCTCTGGCAGCACAGAGACCTAAAGTAACCCTGGAGGAGCTGCAGAGTTCCACAGCAGAGACTGGAGTATCTGTACATAGGACGACAATAAGCCGTACGCTCCATAGAGTTGGGCTTTATGTCAGAGTGGCCAGAAGAAAGCCATTACTTTCAGCAAAAAACAAAATGGCACGTTTTGAGTTTGCGAAAAGACATGTGGGAGACTCCCAAAATGTAGGGAGGAAGGTGCTCTGGTCTGATGAGACTAAACTTGAACTTTTCGGACATCAAAGAAAACGCTATGTCTGGCGCAAACCCAACACATCACATCATCCAAAGAACCCCATCCCCATGGAAACATGGCGGTGGCAGCATCATGCTGTGGGGATGTTTTTCAACAGCCGGGACTGGGAAACTAGTCAGAGTTGAGGGAAAGATGGATGGTGCTAAATATAGGGATATTCCTGAGCAAAACCTGTACCACTCTGTGCGTGATTTGAGGCTAGGACGGAGGTTCACCTTCCAGCAGGACAATGACCCCAAACACACTGCTAAAGCAACACTTGGGGGGGTTTAAGGGGAAACATGTAAATGTGTTGGAATGGCCGAGTCACAGCCCAGACCTCAATCCAATAGAAAATCTGTGGTCAGACTTAAAGATTGCTGTTCACAAGCGCAAACCATCCAACTTGAAGGAGCTGGAGCAGTTTTGCAAGGAGGAATGGGCAAAAATCCCACTAGTAGGATGTGGCAAGCTCATAGAGACTTATCCAAAGCAACTTGGAGCTGTGATTGCCACAAAAGGTGGCTCTACAAAGTATTGACTTTAGGGGGATGAATAGTTATGCACATTGACTTTATCTGTTATTTTGTCCTATTTGTTGTTTGCTTCACAATAATAAAAAAAACATTTTCAAAGTTGTAAGCATGTTCTGTAAATTAAATGATGCAAATCCTTAAACAATCCATGTTAATTCCAGGTTGTGAGGCAACAAAACACAAAAATTGCCAAGGGGGGGGGGGGGGTTATTTTTGCAAGGCACTGTATATATGATCAATCGTATGTTGTTCCCACTTACCTTTTTTGTATATCTAATACTGTAAACCAGAAGGTTACTTAGGCAACTTGTAAACTATAAATAGGAGACATTTTCGGCGCCTGAGGCACTCCCTTTGAGAAAGTCACATGTTAGTGACGAAACGTGCATCAGGGTGCGTCTGATGTCGGACGCAGAAATAGACCTTGTAGAATGTAAAAACAAGTAGTCAGCTCCGAGCGAGAGACAGGCTGGTGAAATATGCCATATTATTAATTTATAAACATCTACAATAACTCAGCAGTATCTTAAGAATACCATCTATTATAATTGAGTTAATACCAACAGTTATTATAACGAGGAAGAGGCACAAAATATGTTAATATTTATTAAGACGAACTGGTTAACAGTCTAAATGGATCTAGTGTTAGACATTTGGGGCTATCAGTGCAGACATATACGATTGCTATAGTATATAGTATATAAAATACTTTGAAGATACTAAAAAGATTTGAATTGAATCTCAAAGAAATCTTGTCCTGTTCGGACACTAGCAGCCCTACTAAATTCCCTGAATGTGGAAAAACCGTAGCCTGTAAGACTTGCGGCTATTAAATTGGCCCTGTAAAGCAACCCGCCAATGCAACCCGCCAATAACTTGCGGGGTAAGGACGAAAAAAACTATTTAAATTCAATTATTATTATTATTCAAGGAAATCCTATTCTGTTCTAACACACCCTGTATATACCCAGGATGTAACATACCCTAACAAAAGATGTCTTGAACTTATTTTGTGTTTTTGTAAAGACATGTTCAAGTTGAAATATACAAAAAAAGGTTCAAAGCGACTAATCTATGGCCATTATCCATTTTCCATCATCACTCTCTGCTGGTGACTCTGGGATATGATCTTGAGACTCAGGATTTAAGCTGAAATCCCATATTTCTATTTTCCTCTGTATCTTGTGCTCCTCTCATGCTCCTCGGCTATATCCTTAACAGACAGGAAAAGTCCTAGAATACCATAGATGGAAGTCACTCAACCTCAGTTCCTTATATATGATTATTTATCATTTTCAAATATCTTGGCATCTATCCCATTTAAAATTCGCCACCAGCGCCAGCTGCAGTGTCTGTAAGTGGCCGCTAGATGGCGCTGCAGACATTTTGCAGTGATGCCGATATTTCAGACAAGCTTAGAAGGTGACCCTAACCGTTAAAATAACCCTAACAGTTTACCTAACCCTAACTCTATGGTATCGGCAGTGAAAATTGGCAGAGCCATCTAGCGGTTGGTCGCCGCCACTGATGGCGAATTTTAAAAGGGAAAGCACCGTATCCGATGTGAGATGATCTGGAAAGTTCCCCAGAGAATGAACACAATAAAGTAAAGCTGACACTTATTCATATTGGTTATTAAATCTTTAATGGATTTTAAGCATTCAAAAACAAATATCAGATATGCATTTAAAAAAAGAGAAAGATATGTAAGACCCGCTTAAATGTCCTTAAAACTATCAGGAAATGTAGTAGTATGTGGGTATGCAAATTACTTCATTCACCAGCTCCACCACTGATCAGGAATCCAGCTGCACCACATGATGTATCTCAGGTCCTGAAAGGGCCATAAATTACTTTCTAAATGTTAATGTACTGTCTTCACCGCAATAATAAATGTCACATTATTCCCAAAGGAATACACTAAATTTTTTAATTGCAGCAAACATAGCATATTTCCATTTGACAGCGCTTGTGATTTTTGGTTCTTTAAGAACCTGCAAGTCTATATGGCTGTTAATTAGGAGTATTAAATATATATAAAAAATCGTAGAAAAAGTGAAATATGCATCAAATGTTATCAGTGTTCTGCTTGGTGATATAGAGTAGCTTTGATATATTCTATGCCCCTTTAAGCTAATAAGAATGCAGAGAAATGATATGGCAACATGGAGGTTATACTGATTATCTTCCTCTATTGACTATCAACATCACACACAGAGTCACCGCCAAAGCTATGAGCAACGTTGGCACAAGAGGCATTAACTTGGTTGAGACTGAAACAATTAACGTATCAACAAAGAGATAAGAAGAAACAATTATCAAAAAAATCAACATTAACAGGACAATTTTCCAGTTGGGTATCTTGTTCAACAGCCAGTTTATCAGAAACCTAAATATTTCCCATCGAAATGAGTATACAGATAGACCAATGGCTGATGTCCCCACAAAGGTGCCAGCTACTTTGGAAGGCAAGCCTAAACCTTTACCAGCTTCACCAGCAGGACCTGGACTGGATGTGTTTCCAAGTTCTTTACCAGGTGTTGGATTGGGCACCCCATCTTGACTGGCATTTATTGCTTGCCTTGGCTGACCACCCATATCTGTTGTATTAATCAATTCTTTAACAGCTGCCTCAGTTGCCACTGTTGTACCAGCCACTCCAACTGTACCAGCCACTCCAACTGCTCCAGCCACTCCAACTGCTCCAGCCACACCACCTGCCCCAGCTACTCCACCAGCTGCAAATGCTCCAGCTGCCCCAAGAATACTAGTCAAACCAAGAGCTCCAAACATACCAGCTATACCAGAATTTTTTATTTTTTTTGCACTATTGTCACCAGTCTGTAAAACTCCATTATCTCTAAGCCCTGCTGGATCTCCATCAGTACCAACATTTCCTGGTGACTCAAAACAATAATTTACCTGTACATTAGAGCCATCAATTCGCTGTACATCAGAACCATCATTTCCCCCTACATCAGAACCATCATTTCCATGTACATCAGAACCATAATTTCCCTGTACATCAGAACCATTATTTCCATGTGCATCAGAACCATCATTTCCCCCTACATCAGAACCATCATTTCCATGTGCATCAGAACCATCATTTCCCTGAACATCCGAACCACCATTTCCATGTAGACCAGAATCATAATTTCCCTGTACATCAGAACCACCATTATTCATTACTTCAGAATCATCCTTTCCCTGAGAAGCGACATCATCGGGCTTACTGGTATTCCCACCAACAGACTCACTATCTCCTTCCCTGGGATGACATCCTCCATTCTCTGTGCTCACGATCTCATGTTTGTTATGTTCAGCTTCAGTTTTTTCCTTCACATGATCATCAGAACCATCATCAGTCTTGTTATGTTTAATGGATGTGGCGGTTACTGCTGCCAAGATGGCAACTAAAGTGCCAAAAATATGTAATATTTCACAACCATTTGGGAAAGTTTGGATGTCAGCGCACGTTTCCTTCATTAGCGCCTGCAATTTCTTCATGAAGATCTCTCTCTGACATGACTCAGTACAGAGGTAACTCACTGCTAACCGGGAAAGCTCTTTGATAACCTCTTCCTTCCCATCCTCTTCCTTGAGAAGATGTTGTAGCATCTTCTTCCATTTATTCACAGTCTATGAGATAAACAAGAGATGACAAGGAGATGACTAAACTTTGTATTATGGGGGGTGTGACTATGGGCTTGGAGCCTGTTGGTCCCCACTGAAAAGCTCTCCCTGTCCTCTCTATCCTCCCCTTGGCCACTGTTACAGTCCCTGCTAATTCCATCATCAAAGACAAGAATTTGAACAATGGACTGTACACCCTGATAACAACCTGCCTGGTGGGATTATCTAACTGTGGACAGGAAATTCAAAGAGTATACGTGAGTTAACTAGTTTAGAAGGGAAGTTTGAATGTGTTTAAGTTTGTGATGTTATTACCAGCTTACCTTGTGATGGAATTAACTCCAACACCCCCCAGGTTGGTCAGCGAGGTACTGCAGAGGGCTGATTGAGTTAACTGGTTAAGGGCAGGTAATTTAACAATGTTTGTGGGTTCAACAATTTTTTATTCTTTAGAGAATATTATGAAGTACTGTTGGTTTTCTGCTTGTAGGTCATCAATCTAATAGAAACATGAATCATATGAACCGCTAAAGTGCAACTACTTTTAAATAATATTAATCATCTGGGTTTAATGAGTACTGAGAGATAACTTAAGTCAGCACCCCCTAAATTGGAATATTTTATCTAATGATGATATCTAATCTTTTTTCTTGCTATAAAATAATATCACAATACCATTTATTAATATTTCTTATATGTATAGGATTCAAATATTTTTTTTAAAAATTATACAGCATATTTATACACTATTCTTATAAAATAGTCCAGATGACTAATTGTATATACTGTCTTTATTATACTGAATTTTGTATAGGGGTTATATGTGTAACAAGGTTGACTCTTACTTGTTTTTTGATGTAAATCAATTCAAATTACATTTAGTATTTAATTGTGACTTGATATATTTGAACTAGTCATTTGCCCATCATAAATTATATAATATTTCATGTCTCTCCACCCTCCTGTGTCTCTTCCCCCTCTCCCTCCCCTGTGTCTCTTTCCCCCTCTCCCTCCCCTGTGTCTCTTACCCCCACTCCCCTGTGTCTTTTCCCCCCACTCAACTGTGTTTCTGCCGCCTCCCCCCCTCCCCTGTGTCTCTTTCCCCCCTTCTCCCTCCCCTGTGCCTCTTTCCCCCTCCCTCCCCTGTGTCTCCTTCCCCCTCCCTCCCATGTGTCTCCTTCCTCCCTCCCCTGTGTCTCTTCCCCACCTCCCTCCACTGTGTCTCTTTCCCCTCCTCCCTCCCCTGTGTCTCTTTCCCCACTCTTCTCTCCCTCCCCTGTGTCTCTTTCCCCCTCCCTCCCCTGTGCCTCCTTCCCCCCTCCCCCTCCCTCCCGTGTTTATCTTTCCCCCCTCCTTCCCCTCCTCCCTCCACTGTGTCTCTTACCCCTCCTCCCTCCCTCCCCTGTGTCTCTTTCCCCCTCTTCCCTCCCTCCCCTGTGTCTCTTTCCCCTCCTCCCTCCACTGTGTCTCTTTCCCCTCCTCCCTCCCTCCCCTGTGTCTCTTTCCCCTCCTCCGCATTGCTGAATATTGCTGAATATAGTTTCCATAGTGCGCATGTGCTAGCCAGAGTTACACACTACGAAAACTATATTAGTGATAGTGTTTTCGTTTTATTGTCCAGTCTGCAGCACACAGCCTCCTATCATTCATATGGAAACTGTCAGCATATGAACAGTTAACTCAATTCATCTTGCAATCTGGCTCATCCTTATAAAATGTATGGGTCGTTTCAGCCTCCATAGAAGCCTAGTTTGCAAAACGTGCGCGTCAGACTATTTTGTTCAGTCTGGCGTCCCGTAGCTGGTGACATCAGACACTTAGTGCGAGTACTGGAGCGGCACTGTCCGCGGCTACCCTTTTCTGCATATACCATAATCTAGCATGATAATAAAATACAGTGTAGGGCTCTAGATCCTTACAGGCAGCATCCTGGGGGGAATTGGTGAACCCTGAAACCACCAAACAAAAATTAGGGAAAGTATAAACAGATAGTCATCCATGATAGCTGCTTACTAGGTCTATGGGCATTCAATAAATTAGGCTCTGAGTGGACTTTTGTTATTGACTTAAATACAACTAATATAACTATTTTGAATTTACATTTGTGAGAATTTATCAGTAGAGATGTCGCGAATAGTTCGCCAGCGGACTGTTCCCGGCGAATATAGCATGTTTGCGTTCGTGGCGAACTGCGAACATATGCGATATTCGACCCGCCCCCTATACTTTATCATTGAGCAAACTTTGACCCTGCAACTCACAGTCAGCAGACACATTCCAGCCAATGAGCATCATACCCTGCCTTCCACACCCTTCCACCTCATGGACAGCAGCCATTTTGGAATCATAACTAACTTGCAGTCTTACTGAGAGGAGGCTGAGTGTAGGTGATACTGCATCAATAGGGAAAACCACTGCTAGGCTACTGTACACAGTGTGCAATACAGTCCTGAAGGACTCTTTTGATCTCTGCTGCAAGGACACCCCTGTGTCTCTTCCCCCCCTTATCATCATCCTCCCCTCACCTTAGCACCCAACCCTAACACCCCTCACACTTATCCATAACACCCATCAACCTAACACCTAACCCTAACACTCCTCACACTTATCCCTAAGACCTAACACCCCTCTCACTTATTCCTAACATGCCTTACCCTAACACCCCTTACACTTATCCTTAACACCCCTCACCCTAACACCTAACCCTAACACCCCTCACACTTATCCCTAACACCCCTTACCCTAACCCTAACACCCCTCACACTTATCCCTAACACCTAACCCTAACATCCCTCACCCTAACACCTAACCCTAACACCCCTTACACTTATCCCTAACACTCCTCACCCTAACACCTAACCCTAACACCCCTCACACTTATCCCTAACACCCCTCACCCTAACCCTAACACCCCTCACACTTATCCCTAACACCCCTCACCCTAACACCCCTCACACTTATCCCTAACACCCCTTACCCTAACCCTAACACCCCTCACACGTATCCCTAACACCTAACCCTAACATCCCTCACCCTAACACCTAACCCTAACACCCCTTACACTTATCCCTAACACCCCCCACCCTAACACCTAACCCTAACACCCCTCACACTTATCCCTAACACCCCTCACCCTAACCCTAACACCCCTCACACTTATCCCTAACACCCCTCACCCTAACACCCCTCACACTTATCCCTAACACCCCTTACCCTAACCCTAACACCCCTCACACGTATCCCTAACACCTAACCCTAACATCCCTCACCCTAACACCTAACCCTAACACCCCTTACACTTATCCCTAACACCCCCCACCCTAACACCTAACCCTAACACCCCTCACACTTATCCCTAACACCCCTCACCCTAACCCTAACACCCCTCACACTTATCCCTAACACCCCTTACCCTAACCCTAACACCCCTCACACTTATCCCTAACACCTAACCCTAACACCCCTCACCCTAACACCTAACCCTAATACCCCCTTACACTTATCCCTAACAGCCCTTACCCTAACACCTAACCCTAACATCCCTTACACTAACACCTATCACACTTATCCCTAACACCCCTTACCCTAACCCTAACACCCCTCACACTTATCCATAACACCCATCAACCCAACACCTAACCCTAACATTCTCACACTTATCCCTAAGACCTAACACCCCTCACACTTATTCCTAACATGCCTCACCCTAACACCCCTTACACTTATCCCTAACACCCCTCACCCTAACACCCCTCACACTTAGCCCTAACACCCCTCACCCTAACACCTAACCCCCTCACCCTTATCCCTAACACCCCTTACCCTAACACCCCTCACACTTATCCCTGTGTCTCTTCCCCCCTTATCATCAAGGGAGGGGGAGGATGATGAGGGAGGGGGGAAGAGACACAGGGGAGGATGATGAGGGAGGGGGGAAACAGACACAGGGGAGGATGATGAGGGAGGGGGTAAAGAGATACAGGGGAGGGTGATAAGAAAGGGGGGAAAGAGACACAGGGGAGGATGATGAGGGAGGGGGGGGAAGAGACACAGGGGAAGATGATGAGGGAGGGGGAAAAGAGACACAGGGGAGGATAATGAGGGAGGGGGGAAAGAGACACAGGGGAGGATGATGATGGAGGGGGGAAGAGACACAGGGGAGGATGATGAGGGAGGGGGTAAAGAGATACAGGGGAGGATGATGAGGGAGGTGGGAGGATGATGAGGGATGGGGATGAGACACAGGGGAGGGTGATGAGGAAGGGGGGAAAGAGACACAGAGGAGGATGATGAGGGAGGGGGTAAAGAGATACAGGGGTGGCTGATGATGGAGGGGGATGTTAGGTAATTTATGCCCTTTATGGATTAAAACCAGACTCTGCATCAACTATGTAATTTTCCATGGGAGTTTTGCCATGGATCCCCCTCCGGCATGCCACAGTCCAGGTGTTAGTCCCCTTAAAACAACTTTTCCATCACTATTGTGGCCAGAAAGAGTCCCTGTGGGTTTTAAAATCCGCCTGCCCATTGAAGTCTATGGCGGTTCGCCGGGTACTCCGGTTCGCGAACATTTGCAGAGGTTCGTGTTCGCGGTACGCGAACCGAAAATTTTATGTTCGCGACATCACTATTTATCAGCTTTTTTTGTCCCTATTTGAGCTCTATGTATATAATTTATGACAACATGTGTATGAGGCATAGAGCCTTGGTATAGACCTAATGACAAGTGGTCCTTAATACATTGTCTGGTGTGTATGTCAACACAAAATTATTATGAACCCTGGGTGGTCTTTTAATTAATATCTAAACTTTTGGGTCTCTTTGGCCCACAATATCACTGAGTGTGTTTCCATACTCTAAGGCTGTGTTGAAAAATGAATATTGGCAATAAACAAGTCAATGTCCCATCATCAAACTTCATCCTAGGGAGATATCAGCCCACAGGACCATATTAGTAATTTCCTTTCTGCTCTGTGTACTTGGGGTCTTTTGATGCTTGTTTGTCCAGGAAGAGGCAACAGTCACACATTAATGTTAGGAGCTGGCATGCCTCTGTCAGGAAGCCTACACCACAAACAGGGTAATATTGTAAACATTCTTTGCAAAGTGTCTAGGTACCCCACCACCACTCTGTTGTCCCCCCAAATAAGTAACTCCCATTATTGGACTCCCTTCACCTAAGGGACCCTGGGAAAAAATGCATAATTTTAATACCAAACCTGGGTACCACCTTTACATCAATAAACACTATAATGAAATCATTCCCATCACCCCCATATTGTGGCTCTCTCCACGAACAATCTGGCTCCCCATCCCACAGGGCACACAATAAAATGGTGTCTTTCAAATATCAAGGCTGGGAGGACATGGGAGAGAAGGAAGAAATAATACCAATAGTCCATGTTAATCCAGGTCCCCCCATAGTCTACATTACGCTGCATAAAACTTACCAGAATGTGTTTGGCAAATCCAGGTAAATGGAACACAGCAGCCATGTTGTATGTCTCTTGTAGATTCTGTAGGAACTTTATCTGCAAAAAAACAGCACATATACTTATTTTGTTTTGTGGTCCATGATAAATTGTCCTTATTTCAGGAAAGGGGCAGAGTTATTTCAGGAAAGGCACAGACTTTAGATCAGATTGCAAAAGAACACAGAGCTCTATTGGGTGTAAACCATCTTAGATCAGTCCATCGCAAACAGGATCAATTCATGCCATGGCCCATATCCACTAGGAAGTGAAATCTACAGGACATTTCACTGTTATCATTAAGATTTCTTGTTGTAGTGAGCTAATTGACACACTTTTTATTTATAGTGGAGTGCCTTTATCTCCAATGATAATTAGTTTTCAAGTACGTTATATTAGAAATCATGGTGGACATGCTTTTTTCCAAAATTTCAACACAATCTCATATATAGTTGTCGTAATTGCGAGTTTGTCGGTCAGCTATGTTAAAAAATACGGGCTTGCGCATGCGCAATGAGGCTCTGAATGGCTTCCCAGTTACGGGCTTGGGGGGAAAATGGCGCCATTCTTTTTTCAAGCCCTTAACTTGGAAGCCGAAGGCGCTAATTGCGAGGCACAAACACACGTAGAACAGGTACTAATGGGGTAGGAAAGGAACGGAACATTGGGATTCACTTCTCCATAGAAAACAGGAACCACAATGAACCTTAGTAAATCTAGGCAAATATGAATGGACATCAGTGAACTTGCAAATCATGTCTATATATTCTTCAAACTTTCTGTCTGAACCTTTGGTCATTTCTATATAAAGTTATTTATCAGTAATATAAATACCTCACATCCAGCTATAGAGATGGAAAACGCTTTATGGCAAAGTCCAAAAGAGAAGGTTTCCCCAGAACTACTGTGTTTTGTTCCTCCTGATGCCTGGAAAATAGACAGAAGAGTTGAATATTTTGAGTGAAAATACAAGGTATCATCTTGAAATTAATTTGTTCAAATACTGCCCTAAATATATTAAAATCATCAGTAATGGTGTATTTTTTAAGGTTGTGAATTATACTGAATATCTCACTATCACATACTCTTCTTTAAGTCCAGTTAATCTTTTGCCCAATGTACATTTCTATCACTTCCCATTTCCAGAAATCATCTCACCACTAATGTCGTTCGTCTATGTCACACTTGCAAAATAAATAATATATACAAATACTATGAAAATACATTAGGAGTACTACATAAGAAGATGTCAATCTTCCAGATTTAGGAGACAAGTTCCAGTAAGAAGATAATAAGACAACAGATTTCTGTACACCAAAAATTCCTTCAAACTGTCGTTGCAGTCAATTAATCTTTTGTAAATCTTCTCAATAATGTCCCTGGTTCTTATCTTCTCGTTTTGTCAAGTTGCCTTGTACTGTGAACTGTGCAGAAGACAACAAAAACCACCTTGGTTTCCATCTCGGAAGATGAACCTCTGAAATGTCCCAACCCGTGTTCTTTTTCCTAGAACTCGGGCTCTACTCACCCAGTCTTCTGGTTTTGGGTTCCTGAAGACCACATAGACTCTTTTCTCTTGGTATGAAACAGTCAATAGCTCGACTTGCAGGGCAAAGTGTTTTACCATCTCTTCCAACTTGGGGGAAAAAAACATAAAAATAACTTCACCATGCCTTAGACAACTGAGGATCTATGGGGTTTCATTATTACTATTGGTACCCAACATATGTTCCATATCAGGGTAACTTTGACAAACAATGATTTAGATTTTACACTCAAGGGTAACATGGATACTTATTTCCTCAAAAACATATTTATATAGTCAAATTGTGAAAGGATCCAAATGTGGTAAATGCCATACTGAGCCCACATACATGGTTGAAGATCAATATCATAGTGTAGAGAAGTTGAGGGTTATAAGTTCCCACCAGCATGTATGATCACTTATTCTTGTTGCTGTCATACTACTAACCCCCATACGGCACAAATTTACATATGGACACCGACCAAGTACTGTAATACACATTTAACCACTGATGAGTTTACATCTTCATCTCTGACTGTGCTGAGCAAGGTACTATCATATAAAGCTTCTAGAAAAGCTAAAACCATTACAGCTAATATGAAAATAGTTATTTATTGTTGTATTTGGTTGGTTATGCCCAAATCTCAGAAATATCAGCGTCTATGAACATCAAAAAAGAGATAGGCAGCTGCTCCTAGTTAATCCCACTACAATAATTTCTAAAGGCTCTCAAACGATCAAGAATGGCTATTCAGTGATGGTGGTAATCACAATACTACTACTTTAGTGTTTGAAGTGTGCAGAAGCCTCTCTCTTTTATCTTGGTCATAGAAATTCAAACTGACTTCAATTCAAAAAGTCTAAGGAAGAAGAGGAGACTCTTTCCCCATAAGTATACACATTTCTAGCTGGTAGCATATGGCTTTTATGACTCCCCTGAACCCCACAAGCAAGGGACCTTTATGGCCCAAAGCCAAACTGTCACAGCCCCCTGAAGTCAAAGTCATGGACTCTGTTTTTTGGGACCCTAACACATGTGATTGCTAACATCAAAAGACTATCACAATGGACATGAGTTGTGTTTTAAGGACTGTGACATGTTGTTCTTCCTTTATGTGTAATATGATATTCGGCCTCATGATCTGGTTATATACCTGGATCCCCAAAAGCATTTGCTGTGAATATTCTGGCCTACTAAGAATTGTTTGTATAATGTTTAGTGTTCGGTTGTGGTCAGGACATACTAGGACATGACACTGTTATCCCCCCACAGGGTCGTAATGTTGATAAGTGACCAGACCCTGGAATCTGGAGACAGGGAGAAACCTGACCCCCTGACCTACTGACAGAAAAAAAATACCAGATGAGTTCTGTCTAAGAAAGAGGAATGACAAAGAGGGTCAAGCCTGTCCATCAAAATCAGGTGGTTAAGATTAGACCAGCTATTAATGCCCAGTCAGGAAGGCTTATGGGGGTTCTTTGTACTGTATATCTGTGAAAAAAGAATAAAGAGGGTCTGATCAAAAGGTGTTTATTAATGCTGCTCTACCCTAAGCCAGGGGTTAGAGTCAGGGAACGAGGATTTTAATTTTTTCACAAGCCAGTAAGGGCCAGGATAAGCCTATAACCTCTTGTATCTTGAAACTCTGAGCTGGATCCTACTGGAAGGGACTTTAAGCTGCTCCTATAATTTCCTGAGTTTTCCTAACAACCTGTAGAGTGGTAACCGCAGCAAGTACCACTGCTAAGAGGTACTTGTGTCTGACGTCATCAAAGCGCTACATCCGGACCTGATGCTCTTCAAACAGTGCCGTGAATAGAACAAATAGAAATTAATAAAAACTCTTTAATACACAAGATTCTTTATTTATTAGGCTATTACTTTACTACTCATCTGGGCACAATCTCACCTGTGTATCCATACAGGAATCTGCCAGGTTCTCCTCAATCTCATCTTCACGATCCAAATTCTCAGGGCTTCTAAAGGAGGTTGCCAAATCACCTGCCACCACCGCCACCAAGGCACATAATACCATGATGTTAGCATGGCCGGGAAGATCTTCTTTGCAAGCATCTCTTATTTTACTCATCAAGACCTCCTCTAGTTTTTTAGAGAAGTCATCATCTTGAATTTCAGCTTCAGGACAGAAGAATCTGGAGGCTGAATTGGAGATCTCTTGGGCAGCTGTGGATTTTGGTTCACCCAGCAAAGATCTGAGATGTTGTTGGCACTCTTCAGATGCCTGGGGGAATGGAAACATGGAATCAAATAATACCCATTATACCAGTTTTATACTATACTAGCGACTTACCCGTCAAAAAATGACGGTAATAAAATTTGAAGGCATGGTAATTCTGTTTGCCACCGAATGTGAGGTTATGGCCCTTCTGAGCACCTTCAGCGCTCATCGTGAGCCCTGCGCTGAGTGCCTTCGGCGATCATCGCATGGCTTACAATCAGTGCCTTCGGAGCTCATTGCGAGCCACAACTTGCGAACCTTCGGTGCTCATTGCAAGCCTCTCTCCCTGTGTACTTTATAGGCCTTGCGCTTGAGCACCCTCGGCGCTCATTGCGAGCCTCTCTCCCTGTGTTACTACCTTGGGTTAAGTGTCACTGGCTTTGATTAAGTGTTACTGCCTTTGATTAAGTGTTACTGGCTTTGATTAAGTGTTACTGGCTTGAGTTAAATGTTACTGCCATGTATTAAGTGTTACTGTTTTGTGTTAAGTCTTAGGGCTGGTATTTACATCCTTCGGTCTCATTTTCGGTTTGTTTAATTATTTTAGGTCGCCATTTTTTTTCTCGCTTCAGTGATTTTTAATCATAAAAAAAACAAAATATGCCACAAATTAACTTGCAACCTCACTCACAGGCTCCCTGGTACCCCGCCTGAGCTGTGTCTGAGTGTGTAAGTAAATTCGAGGCATAGTTGTGTGAGGTTTTTTTTCAGGCGCTCATTGCCTAAGTCTGTGGCTCTCATCTCCAGCAGCGCTATGAACGCCTTCAGCGCTCATTGTCTAAGTCCCACGGGCCACAGGGTGGAGCCTGTGGCGCTCATCTCCAACAGTGCAATGTGCGCCTTCAGCACTCATTGCCTAAGTGCTACGGGTCATAGGGATGGGCGCCTACAGCGCTCATCTACACCAGCACAATGAGCACCTTCGGCTTTGCGAGGGACGCAGTTGCGTTACCAACAATTCTTGGCAAGCCCGCAATTACGTCAACTATATATGTGATATGTACATTTCCTGCTTACTATACCAAAGAATCACTCTGATGGTTGGTAGAAGGAAGGCTCCAAATATATGTTACAATTTATATATGAAAATAAGATGTTATGAATAGTAATTTATAAAGATGACGGCCATGAGTAGCCTTTCTGAACTTACCAGAAAGGAAGTGACAAAGCCAGTTATGTTGAAGACATCGCACAGCCTGGAGATTTCCTCTGGACTGAGCAGAAGACGCATCTGGAGGATGAAAGTGTGGTTCAGAAACATTGAGCCTCCTCATTCAACCTGCCCCGTACTTCTTCCCACCTAAGCTACAGAATCACCACTTCAACTGTAGTTAATAAATAACTGACTTTGACATTTATGCAGGATAATATTTTGTAAATATTAATAACTAGCGACTTGCCCGTCAAAAATTACGGCATGATATAGTGCTATACATTGTATTTTCTGTCTTTTTATGTACTATCTGTTGTTTGTCTATTTCCGCCCCTCTCCCTCCCCTGTGTCTAGTTCCCCTCTCTCTCTCCCCTTCGTCTCTTTGCCCCCCTCTCTCTCCCCTGTGTCTCTTTGCCCCACTCTCCCTCCCCTATGTCTCTTTACCCCCTCTCTCACCCCTGTATCTCTTTACCCCTCTCCCTCCCTGTATCTCTTCCCCCCTCCCCGTGTCTCTTTTCCCCTCTCCCTCCCGTGTCTCTTCCCCCCTCTGCCTCCCCTGAGTCTCTTTACCACCTCTTTATCTCCTGTGTTTCTTCCCCCCACTCACTCCCCTGTGTCTCTTTCCCCCCACTCCCTCCCGTGTCTCTTTCCCCCCTCTCCCCCATTTCTCACCCCTGTGTCTCTTTCCCCCGTCCCCTGTGTCTCTTCCCTCCCTCTCCCCCCGTGTCATTTCCCTCCCCCCGTGTCTCTTCCGCCTCCCTCCTGTCTCTTTGCCCCCTCTCCCTCCCCTGTGTCTCTTTGCCCCGCTCTCCCTCCTGTGTGTCTCTTTACCCACCTCTCTCACCCCTGTGTCTCTCTACCCCCTCTCCCCCTTTCTCACCCCTGTGTCTCTTTCCCCTCTCCTTCCCCTGTGTCTCTTTCCCCCCTCTCCCTCCCTTGTATCTCTTCCCCCCTCCTCTGTGTCTCTTTCCCCCTCTCCCTCCCGTGTCTCTTCCCCCTCTCCCTCCCCTGAGTCTCTTTACCCCCCCTTTATCTCCTGTGTCTCTTCCCCCCACTCCCTCCCCTGTGTCTATTTCCCCCCTCTCACCCTTGTGTCTCCTCCCCCCCCACTCCCTCCCGTGTCTCTTTTCCCCCCTCTCCCCAATTTCTCATCCCTGTGTCTCTTTCCCCCCTCCTGTGTGTCTCTTTCCTCCCTCTCCCCGTGTCTCTTCCCCCTCCCTCCTATCTCTTTGACCCCTCTCCCTCTCCTGTGTCTCTTTTCCCTCCCCTCCCTCCTGAGTGTCTCTTTACCCCCTCTCTCACCCCTGTGTCTCTTTCCCCCTCTCTCCCTTTCTCACCCTTGTGTCTCTTTCCCCTCTCCTTCCCCTGTGTCTCTTTCCCCCCTCTCCCTCCCCTGTATCTCTTCCCACCTCCTCTGTGTCTCTTTCCCCCCTCCCTTCCGTGTCTCTTCCCCCTCTCCCTCCCCTGAGTCTCTTTACCCCCTCTCCTTCTCCTGTGCCTCTTCCCCCCCACTCCCTCCCTTGTGTCTATTTCCCCCCTCTCAACCCTGTGTCTCTTTCCCCCCACTCCCTTCCGTGTCTCTTTCCCCCCCCCTCTCCCCCATTTCTCACCCCTGTCTCTTTGCCCCCTCCCGTGTCTCTTCCCTCCCTCTCCCCCTGAGTCTCTTCCACTCCCTCCTCTGTCCCCCCTCCATCACCTGTGTCTCTTTGCCCTGCTCTCCCTCCCCTGTGTCTCTTTTACCTGCTTTTTCACCCCTGTGTCTCTTTCCCCCCTCTCCCTCCCATGTGTCTATCGCCACCCTCTCCCTTCCCTTTGCTCCTTTCGCCATTTACGGGTGTGAAAATATTAGCAGGCTTGGGGAAATTGATCCATTTCCCAAATCCCGCAAAGGGCTTCCGAGTTACGGGCTTGAAAAAACATACAGGTTTAATGGCCATGATTTTTTTTCAAGCCTGTAACTCAGAAGCCATTTGGAGGCTGCCAAAAGATGG
This sequence comes from Discoglossus pictus, assembly GCA_027410445.1. Lineage (NCBI taxonomy): Eukaryota > Metazoa > Chordata > Amphibia > Anura > Alytidae > Discoglossus > Discoglossus pictus. The sequence goes on from CM050168.1 coordinate 284,297,891, forward strand.
CAATTGAATAACAAATTAGCTTGCAACCTCACTTACAGGCTCCCTGCCTCTCCCCTTGCGCCTGTAAGTGAGGTTGCAAGCTAATTTGTTATTCAATTGCCGTCTTTTGGCAGCCTCCAAACGTCTTCCGAGTTACGTGCTTGAAAAAAATGGCGGCTGTTAAACCCGTAACTTTTTTCAAGCCCGTAACTCGGAAGATGTTCTGACCCTCTACTTTATGGGCCTTGCGATGAGCAGCAAAGGCTCATTGCAGGCCGCTGCATGCACTATGCAGTGGGGGGTAAAAGTGTTTGATCCCCTGCTGATTTTGAACGTTTGTCCACTGACAAAGAAATGATCAGTCTATAATTTTAATGGTAGGTGTATTTTCACAAGAAAAACGCTTGTCAAAAAAGTTATGCATTGATTTGCAGGTCAATGAGGGAAATAAGTATTTGACCCCTTTGTCTTAGTACTTGGTGACAAAACCCCTGTTGGCAATCACAGAGGTCAGATGTTTCTTGTAGGTGGCCACCAGGTTTGCACACATCTCAGGAGGGATTTTGTCCTACTCCTCTTTGTGGATCCTCTCCAGGGCCCTCATTCAATTGCGATTTGGCCAATTGAATAGGGCTCTAAATAAGCACATAACATATTTTTTTTAAATAAGTTTTTAGTTAGTAAACATCTATCCAAAAGCAAGGTTTTCACTAACTAAAAACTTCTTTAAAAAAAATATGCTATGTGCTTATTTAGGGCCCTATTCAATTTGCCAAATCGCAATAGAATGAGGGCCCAAGTCATTAAGTTTCGAGGCTGATGTTTGGCAACTCGAACCTTCAGCTCCCTCCACAGATTTTCTATGGGTTTAAGGTCTAGAGACTGGCTAGGCCACTCCAGGACCTTAATGTGCTTCTTCTTGAGACACTCCTTTGTTGCCTTGGCTGTGTGTTTTGGGTCATTGTCATGCTGGAATACCCATCCATGACCCATTTTCAATGCCCTGGCTGAGGGAAGGAGGTTCTCACCCAAGATTTGATGGTACATGGCCCCGTCCATCGTCCCTTTCATCGGGTGCAGTTGTCCTGTCCAATTAGCAAATAAACACCCCCAAAACATAATGTTTCCACCTCCATGTTTGACGGTGGGGATGGTGTTCTTGGGTTTATAGGCAGCATTCCTCCTCCTCAGTCCTTCACGGCGTAGAGTGTACCAATTGTTTTCTTGGGGAATATGGTCACAGCTGCCTTGAGATCATTAACAAGATCCTCCCGTGTAGTTCTGGGCTGATTCCTCACCGTTCTCATGATCATTTAAACTCCACGAGGTGAGATCTTGCATGGAGCACCAGACCGAGGGAGACTGGCAGTTATTTTGTGTTTCTTCCATTTGCGAATAATGGCACCAACTGTTGTCACCTTCTCACCAAGCTACTTGGCGATTGTCTTGTAGCCCATTCCAGCGTTGTGTAGGCCTACAATCTTGTCCCTGACATCTTTGGACAGCTCTTTGGTCTTGGCCATGGTGGAGAGTTTGGAATCTGATTGATTGATTGCTTTTGTGGACAGGTGTCTTTTATACAGGTAACGAATAGATATCAGGAGCACTCCTTTTAAGAGAGTGCTCCTAATCTCAGCTTGTTACCTGTATAAAAGACACCTGGGAGCCAGAAATCTTGCTGATTGATAGGGGATCAAATACTTATTTACCTCATTGACCTACAAACAAATGTATAACTTTTTTGACATGTGTTTTTCTTGTTTTTTTTGTGGTTATTCTGTCTCTCATTGATAAAATACACTGACCATTAAATCAGCAGGGGATCAAACTCTTTTCCCCCAGTGTATATATATGATTATTTTTTTAGTTTAAAACTAATAATTGCCTAATGACTTTTTGGACTATAGAGAAACATGAGGAAATGCGTCTTTGCATAAAAGCAGACTTATGGAACAACGTTTCAACTGTATAGAAATCTAGAATATTATATGGTGGCTTCTATTGTTAAGTAATTGCATGTGTACCTGTCATTAAGACGTCTCGTCAATGTGCAGGCCAACCTAAACTAATGAAACTTTCTGAGCTCTGCCATACGACTCAAGAGAAATCATGTTACGAGTGTTCCTCCCTTCCACTGCTAGGACTTGCCAATCTCTGTAATACGTCTCTTGTGCTCCAGTTCCTTCTGATAAATTAACCCCCTAGTGTGACCCATCTATATAGCAAGTCCTTAGAACAATGGTACATGTCCAAAAGAATAAATTTAAACCTTGTAATAAATAAATGGTAGACTTCATAGATTGACCTATACATTTACATAGATACGGACAGTTTGTCTTAGGCCTCCTCACCTCATAGTCTGTTGACTCCACAGAAAACACTTTAGTGGACACTCCATACTGGAAATCTGTTTGTCCTGCCTTGCCATTGTCTGTATTCTGTGAACACAAGAAAAAAAAACATATATTGTTTTCCGCGTCATTGGTGGTCTCACTCCCTATTTCTATTCAGCTAAGCATTATGGAAATTGCCTTATGAGCCCATGCCTTGGACCTCATTGACGCTTGATGAAGAAGATGGCAAGATTGCAAGTTTCCAATCATGCTAAGTGCCCTCCATGTTTGTTGCAATGTATTAAAAATGTTTTTGACTTGAACCCTGTATAGAGCTACAAAATATGTTACAAATAAAGGAAATAATAATAAGATGGCCATTATTAGCGCTTGATGGAGAAGATGGCCATCATCAACGGTTGACATGGTCAATATCATTGACTGAACACCACTCACCTGGTACAGCTGGGCAGTTGTTTTGTGAAGGAGATGGAGTTTGCTCCTTTGATTACTGACGATATAAAGCGGCTTTGATTCCTTCCTGGGAAACACCACGGATACCTCCTCCTTCTTCACTGTATAATCATTCTGAAGCTCAAACACAAGAGCCTTGGAAGACATCTGCAAGTAATGCCAACATATTAGTTCACCATTGATTAACAAAATACAAGTGCAAAGGGAAAAAAAGAAAATTAATTTAAAACCTAGTTCCCTTTAATCATGGCGGCTACCGCACTCTTCCTCCTTCTTGTATGCACACATGTCCAGATGATAATCACAGCCATTATAAACTGAGTTAATTACACAAAGTGACCCTGTGGCCAAGCAAAAGGAGCTAATTATTTTAATTATGCACTGATCATTAATTGAATCTGAGCTTTATTAATGACCAGTGCTCATGTTGTTAGGGTGTTATGGTGGCCCTCTATGTGGAACTTGCCCTTATGTCTGGACTCCAGTGCCGCCAGTTCTAGAAAGTAGAGACGGAAATCTGAAATATCTGCAAATGTAGTAAAGTTGCATCTAACAAATACTGCAAGGGAGGAAATACAGACGGCCAGTGACTCATGGACTAAGATAAGGACTATGGCTGCACGTTGTTATCTAATGGAAGGTTTCACTTTCATTATCCAAGCCTAGAAACATTATATTGGAACAAACTGTACTACCTTTACATTTATAGGTTTTTTCCACGTAAAATATGTCCTGGGAGATCACTGTCCCTTAATTTATAAAAATTATCTGCTGCTGCAAAGATGTATGGAGTTAGCTTTTTTTGTCCTTTTTTAAGTATGAATAAATATATAATTTATTATTATTATTATTATTATAATTATTTATTAGTTTTATACATATATAAATATATATAAATATATATATATTTAAAGAGTTAGAGAGGAAAAAAACTGATCCATCTCAGAATTCCGAGAAAATCAGTTATTACACTGCATTCTGGGAAGCTAAGCTGGGACATGCAAATGTGCCCACAAATGCCTCGCTCTTCAACCATTGCCATTATCAAACATGGCTTCCTTTAAACTCATGCATGCTGTATTACACAGCTTTAATGCAAAGCCAAAGATGGATTAAACACAAGCCGAGAATCCTATCCATGTACAGCTGTTTCAAGCTTACTGGCTATCATCAGCATGGAGTGGGATCTCAGCTTGTGTTGTGGACCTTATGAGCAGGTAGTTCACCACAACAATCCTTTATAATATGGTGGGCAAAAGAGTGATAGAAGCCTCCACCGTACAGTAGTACAGTAAATAAAAAGTACATCTGTGTTCACATTTGAATGTCTAAAACAAGTTAAAAAACCTGTTTCCAGCTCAGAATTCCAAGAAATACAGTTATTACAATGCATTCTGTGAAGCTAAGCTGGGGCATGCTTATATATATATTCTACGTCCGTTTGTGAATTCTTTCTGGAAAGTGTCAGCAGTATATATAGCGTGTAGATATATTGATAATAGATACTTTGATACAACTCCTGCTATTGTTAGTTAATTGTACCAATGCTAGTACATAGAGCCTCATTCAATTGCAAGCCCTTAATTGCCTCCAAACTAAACTTTTGGCTGTGGGGCACCTTTTTTCTAAACATTTAGATGTATTCAATTGTCTGTAACCCGCAACTGCCCTCTCACAGCCTCCATACGCAAACCCTGCACTCGTAAGTAGGATTTCACGGGGCGTGATCATATGATCTGACATAGGTTACTTTTTAAACTTTTTGCTGATTTTTTCTCTAATTGAATATGGATTTTGCATCTTTGGCCCTGGTATCAATTACGGGCTTGAGGAGATAGGACGAAGTTATGGTTTTGCTGCAGGTAGCAAAATGTAGCCATTTGAATCTTCAGTAACATTTACGGGCTCCATTACAGGCTTCTGTAATTGCGATTTGGCCAGTTGAATGAGGCTCATGGTCTATATTCCACAATTGTGTGAGGTTTTTATATTAGTGCCATAATTATAATGTCGCTGCATATAGACCGTCCTGTGCATATGGATACCCTACAGTAAATAGGCACCCTGCTGCCCTATGTGCTGCCCTATGTGCTGCCCTATGTGCTCTGAGACAATATCAAGCTAGGACAGGACTGAACAATAGTGATTTGCAATAAAATAAAGTAATTAATTCAGTATACTTACAGCCCAGCAACTTTCTGCATAAACAGGACGAGAAACTTCCAAAAACAAAGTGTATCTGAGTTTCTCTTTGTGCTACTTTCACTTTCATTTATTGATTTTTTTAAAGAAAGAAACTGTTCTTTACCGTAAACCTACAAGTAGTCAAGTGCCTCGTACTGGGACAGAGATCAAGGGTAGATGTAGATAGCGGTGGCGAAGCTACAGAATGGAGGGCCTGGTGCAAAAAAACATTTTGGGGCCCCCTCAATGGGGGCATTGTAAACATTTTTTTTGTGCTGGCCCCCCACTGATACCAATTCACTCAGTGTCCCAGCCCAAGAACGCTTCCTATAACAGCTCCCCTTCCTATAACCCCTTACAATAATATCACCCCTTCTCTTACCCCTGCTAGCGCACAGGGCCAGGATGAGGGCCCCCCTACACTGCACTACAGATATATATATATATATATATATATATATATATATATATATATATATATATATTATTTTAGACATTAAAATGCATATTATATATATATATATATATATATATATGTACACACATTATCTCAACATCCACCCCACATAGTATGCATCCCTACACTAAAGAAAAAAAAATTAAATGCAAAAATTACAAAGCACTGGGCCCCCTTTTTAGGAGGGCCCTGGTGCATTGCACCACTGGTAGCTCCGCCCCTGGTAGATAACTGTTAGTTTCTTACCTGCTGTGAAATCTATTTTCCTTATTATATTATGACTTGCTCTTCTATTAAGTCCTGCTGTCAAGTGGTACTTTATAGAACTGCAAGGTGATGCTATCGGCACTTAAGATTGACCCCATTCGTCCCAGGTGTCTAACGCTGCTGGGAACAAAAGTCTGGCGCCATTAAAGGTAATTAATATTGTTAAATATTAAATACTTTATTTATTTCTTTATTTTGGTTTCTGGAAAGTTAATTATATTGTCTGAGCAAAGGCAGCTTAAAGATACCCTGCTGTCCTATATTTGCGCTTTTGACCAAGTGATAATGGGCAAATTATATTTAAAAAATACAACAAAATAATTATTTTTACTTTATGTTATCTTTCCTTGAATGTGCTGAGTGCACAGGAACTGTATAAGTATAATTCTACATAAATACTATCGGCCTCATTAAATTCCAAGTCCATAATTACCTTTAAAACAGCCCGTAAGTCAGCGGGTTAGAAATTTGCTACAGTTACAGAGCGATTTAATTGAACAAGCCCGCAACTACCTGGCTGAAAGCCTACATTGTAAACCATGAACCCGTAAGTAGCATTTCAGGGCATGATCATGATCAATTAAGCAAGCCCGTAAGTACGGATTTAGAAACAGCCAATAGTAGACAAGACCATCATCATGACATCAGTAAAACATGGCGTTTAAACCTCAATCAATTAGCGCTTAGAGGTCCGATATGCAATCGGACTCGCAGTCCAGAGATTTAAAGATCAAGAAAAATAAATTGCAATACTGTTCTAGTCCATGTGGGTGGCCTAATATGAATTAATTCCTTGATTCCCGAGATTGATATAACACGGAAATAAAACCTGAAAATAATAATTTGTGATTGCAGATTTGCGGGCTTGAGACTGTTGTGCAATTAATTCTAAAGTATTTAATCACTTTCCCCGTATTTTAAAGTGCAATATTGAGTTTTTATTTGCATTTATAGTGCTGCGATCCGTTGTTTAACCCCTTTGCGAGTCCTATCTGGTACCCGTAGGATTTTTGACTACATTTGCCATTAACGGGTTTGAAAGCAATTGCGGGCTTGAGGAATTGTATCAATTTAATAGCGATTTACGATTTTATCGATTGTAATATTCACAGGTTTGAAAGATCAAAGGCTTTTCAGTTTGTAACCCGCAGATCGATAGCGGGTAGCTAGAAGAGGCCAATTTTAGAGCAGTAACTTTTGCAGACTATATTACGGGCTTCAGTAATTACAATTTTGACAATTTAATGAGGCCCTATGTGAGGATCACACTGTACATAAATCATATACCGAGACCAATAGTATAGGAGGGCTCAGCTATTACCTAGGCTGATACGGCCATTTACCTCACCGGCAGTGCTCTTCATGGTGTGAAAGAGCACAAGATTGCAAGTTCAAATTATCTATTTTTTTAATTACTAATAAAAGCTAAAAAATCTAAAATTTTAAGTCTGTTTACATTAAAAAAGTATATTCCGTCTACTGGCTGTCGCATGAGTAATAACAAATAGCAGAGCGCACGTAAAGGCAGTGATTTATAGCAGTGTTTCCCTGGACTCAGGGCTACACTGACCAGTTAACCCATAACTAACCTGTTTAGATGATTCCAGCATTCCATGCTCTGCCCAGATAGATGTTAAGGGTTAACTTTTTTCTTTTGCTCACTACACAGAGCTGTAGCTGCAGGTCTGGCATTGGGCAGTCATGACACATGTAAACACAGATTTGATTTCATTTTTCAGTAAAAATGCCAGAATTTTAAAAATTCAAATATTTCAACATGCTTTTAGGAGATCTTTACTGTGATGTGGTCCAAATTGTGCTGAATTAAGTGGCCCTTTAAGGAGCAGCAAATTAAACAGCAGTGATTTATTTTATTTGCAACACTAATTCTTTATTATATTAAGAATGCAGTTATTGATCTCTAATTTAATAATTTAGTTTATTAATTTGCATATTTCTTTTTTACAGACTAATTGTTGACACAGTATGGAGATTCGCAATTTGCTGCCAGTTGAATTCATTCAGTGACATACTCTGAGCGATGGGAGGAAGGCCATGACGCACTGTGATTTGTCCTATATTGGCTCCCGAGGCTTGTTTATTTATCAAAAATTGAGCAACAATCATCGCTATAAGATCCTGTTTATGCTTTGCTATTATATGGAGACCTTGCCTTGCGGCGCTGACTTCAACATTGGACACAATTGTGCCAGGCGCTGTGTTTCTCTGTCTATTGCCATCCTACTGAGCCGGTGGGTCCCTCAGCCTTGTGTGATTGAACAGCCAAAGCTAAGTATATAATAAACATTGCTATATGATTATTATTACATTTGTGTTGTTCGATATGTCAGGGTTAGATACATAAACCACAAGCAAAAGGAACTCAGTAGGTGGGAGTTTTTCATATAAGCCTCAGCACATTAGTACACCCACCCACATTCCAATTAGTTCAGTCTTCATGCTTATTATCCATGAATGAGCTTGTTTGGCCAAAGAGACACATGACATGACATCGACATTTTTGTCGATTTTTTTAACATGACAACAAACTAACTGAAAAGTTATGAGAACCTGGGTTCTTGCGTCACTGCGTTTTGCTGCCGTTACTTTGTTGAGGTGAAGACGCTTTTGTACTTCGATCAATCTGGAAGCTAAAAGTCACCCAAGACTGGCAGCTCATTGCAAATTGTGCTCCACTGGAAAAGGAACTGGCAACCCACTTCAGTATCTTTGTCAAGATAAGCTTATGTATATAGGGTCGCGGAGAGTCGGACACGACTGAGCAACAACAAAACAAGTTAAACAAAACAAACCACTTGCACTCAACCCTTAAGTTGTCTGAGTTTGTCTAAAGGCATGACTGAAGTCGTAAATGAACGGAGATTTAATAATGGCTGGTCTTATAACTAGGCAAATAAGGCAGCTGCCTGGGAGTGCCTCATTTGCATAACAATCCATTTAGATTTAATTTTGTTTATGTTTCACACATAGACCCTGCCAGGTCTCAAGTAAGATATTTTATGGGGAGGAGGTAGGTGTGAAGGGCGAGCTTGAAGTGTGCTGCAGTATATTTAAACAAACAAGAAAACTGTGTCCTTTATATTGTGTACTGAATAAGCAACTCTGAGCTATATATATATATGCTAGCGAATTGCCCGTCAAAAAATGACAGCAATAGAATTGTAAGTCAAGGACTGTTGTTTGGGCCAGACATTATTTTTTATGGTGGTGTGAGACGCTGATTGCGAGCCTCGTGCTGAGAGCCTTCGGCGGCGCTCATTGCGAGCCTCTTGGTTGTTGTATTTTTTTGATCAGAGGCGCTTTTGCTGTCATTGTAAGGTCGGCGCTGACCTTTTTTTTGCGCTTATTGCAAGGCTGTCCCCTGGTGTTGTTTGTGTGCTATGAGCAGCGTTGGCGCTCGTTGTGAGGTGCGCAGTGAATGTCTTTTGCATTTATTGCGATAGTGTTTTTTTTTGTGTATAAGTATGTTCTGATGCTAATTAAATAAGTAGTCAGGAAGCATTGTGCACTGTTTTGATGTTCCTGCAGCATACAAAGTCGGTTTGCAGTGTTGTGGAGCTGAGGTGTAAGTGTCAGCAATGTGTGCAGTGTGTAGTGTAAATAGGCTGCGTGCGCAAGGGGAATCCATTAGGGTAGCTGTGTACTTCCGCATTGTGTAAGTTAGTGTTGTAAAATGGCGGCGAATGTGTATGTGGTAGGCGGGTTTGTATGATGAAGCGTCCTTGCTAATGGTGTTTGTTGTAGGTCGTACGGGTTTTTGTAAAAGCCGTATTTGCTTTGTGTAGGGGTCATGTAGCCTCGTTTTCTTTTTTTTTGGCGGCCATTTTTTCTCTCGCTTAGGGGATTTTTGAGTGTCTAAACTCTGTAAATGTGCCAGAATTTTGGGTTTAAGCAGTGTTGCAGAGGTCCTGGGTGTCCCCCCTTGCTGTGGGTAAGGTTTTTATGTTATTTTTGTGTTTTTTAATGTTTGCCGCTGTGCACGGTTTGTCCGTTAAGGTCGTATTTTTGCGATGTAATGGATTTTTTGTAAGTCCCGCGGCACGTATATTTTTGTGTAAGTCCGTAGTGAGTCATTGCGTGTTTTTGTGTTTTTGTGTTTTTTCCAAGTCTCGGTTGTGTGGTCGTTTGTAACCGTTTGTGAGGCGCCGTAGAGCCTCCACCTCCGCAAATGTGTGTTTGAAAGTCGTAGGGGGTCGTAGGGATGAGCGCAAGGAGGTAATAAAATGTGAGTGTTTTTTTCTTTCTCTTTTTCCCTTCTTTTTCACAATTTTTTTATTTTTTATGAAATAGCGAAAACATTTACCTTGCACTAGGAGGAGGAGCGCTTGTCTCCCCCCCCCCCAACCCTTTTTCTTGTTTCATCTACATATTGTGTAGAACTGACTCTCCAGGCTTCTGTCTTTCAATAAGACCTTGAAATAAAACAATACAGTAGAATCCCGGTTATCCGGCACCCAACTAACCAGGACTCTCAACTAACCGGCACCGGCATCAATTCCCCATTTTAAATTTACTCCCGCCAAACCGGCATAACCGGAATAACCGGCACTATCCGGAGTTCGCTAACTTTTTTTCTAATTATTTTTTCTGGGCCTTAATTGCCCAGTTTAGGTGTTAATGCCTTTTTAAAGACATTTTTGTGGGGGGTTAAGGGTCGTTTAGACACTTTTTATCGGGGACTCCCGATTAACCGGCAACTACAGTTATCCGGCAATAGGGAGTCTCCGTGGGTGCGGGATAACAGGGGTTTTACTGTATTTGGAACCAAATAAAGTGGGACGTGATAAGATGTGGGACTTTCCTCAAAAGAGGGACATTATAGAGGCTAAGAGGGACAGGGGGATATCTCCTGAAACAAGGGACATTTGGGAGGTCATGAGAGTCGAGGACATATGAGGAGAGATAACACTTTTAACATACCACTTGTTTAGTTGTTCAATCATGTTCGACTCTCTGTGACCCTATGGACCACAACACGCCAGGCCCATCTGTCAACCACTGCCCCCCGGAGCTCCTCCAAGCTCATGTTCATTGCTTCAATTACTGCATCAATCTGCCTTTGCCACCCTTTTCTTTGTGGGCCTTCAATCTTTCTCAGCATCCATTATTCAAATAGATTATTTCCGGAAAGGTCTCTGTAATTAAAATCTCCTTTACTCGAATCCTTGCAACACTAAATAAGAATTTATATTATCACACGTTGTATCCATAGCACAGTAGACGTAGGATCCATTTTGCTCTCAGTCTCTAAATTGTTTTTCTGCGACAGAAATTAGCACGGGGGGGCTGGGAAATTATTTTAGTATGTCTCATTTGTTGTTATCAATCCAGCGTATGTAAATTTAATAATATTATTATATGTTGTCCGATTAATAATGAGATCAGACCACTGCATATAACTTTTATTATATATGGGGTGGCCTCCAAGCTTGAATAAAGAAACCTGATGAACACGTCCTGGTTATATTCCTTTGATTGAGTGTTGGTTGTGCGAGAGGGTCTGATAAGGGATTTTTACCCCAACACCAGCCGGTCCTCAAATGAAAAAAAGGTTGAAAGCAACTGGTCTATGGCCATTTATCTATTTTCCATCCATCACTGGTGACTCAGTTACCTCAGGGTATGATGTTCAGATTAAGGATTTCAGCTGAAATCTCATGGCCTTAAAGACGTGTAAATAAAGACTCTGGAGTTGGCTGGCTCTCCCCAAAATATTTCTTCCTTTTTATGGACTTGTTATGGATTATTCTCTGTACTCCTCTACAGTGGATCCTGTGTATTGTGTTCCTCTCAATGCTCCACTGCTACAGCCTTTATAGTCAGGAAAAGTCCCAGAATCCCACAGATGGAAGTTACTCAACCTTACTTCCTTGTATGTAACAATTGGTGCATGGATCAGTTATCATTTTCAAGCATCTTGAGCTTATTGGGAAATTGAACACAATAAAGTAAAGCTGACCCTGATTTATATTGATAATTTATTTTTTATTGGATTATAAGCATACAAAATAAATCAGATAATAAGCTTTGTTAGAGAGGACAAGACACCCTGTACTGTTCACACCAAGCATGGAAACTGTAGAGGGCTCTTAGCGGATCTCTCCTTCCATATCTGATTTAGTGAGCACTTTCTGTCCATGTCTTAGTCTGTTTAGAGGCAGTCCCTGCAAGTGTGAGAGACACCTGGAAATCATCATCCTGGTAGATGTAAACTTGTTCTGGGTGTGTGCTTTGGTACCATAGCTGTGAGTGCTGTTCTGAGTGTGTGCTTTAGTTCCAAAGATGTGTGTGCTACTCAGTGTATGCTTTAGAATTATATGTGTGTGTGCTGATCTGAGTGTGTGCTTTGGTGCCATAGCTGTGTATGCTGCTCTAAGTGTGTGTGCGTTTGCACCATAGCTATGTGTGCTGTAGTTTGTGCTTTAGTGCCAAAGCTGTGTGTGCTGTTCTGAGTGTGTGCTTTAGTGCCATAGCTGTGAGTGCTATCTTCAATGTGTGTGCTTTGGTACCATAGCTGTGTGTGCTATCTTCAGTGTGTGTGCTTTGGCGCCATAGCTGTGTGTGCTGTTCTGAGTGTGTGCTTTGGTGCCATAGCTGTGTGTGCTGTTCTGACTGCGTGCTTTAGTGCCATAGCTGTGTGTGCTATATTCAGTGTGTGTGCTTTGGTGCCATAGCTGTGTGTGCTGTTCTGACTGCGTGCTTTAGTGCCATAGCTGTGTGTGCTATATTCAGTGTGTGTGCTTTGGTGCCATAGCTGTGAGTGCTGTTCTGAGTGTGTGCTTTAGTGTCATAGCTGTGTGTGCTGCTCTTAGTGTGTGTTCTTTATTTCCAAAGATGTGTGTGCTGCTCAGTGTATGATTTGGTATCATATGTGTGTGTGCTGATCTGAGTGTGTGCTTTGGTGCCATAGCTGTGTGTGCTGTTCTGAGTGTGTGCTTTGGTGCCATAGCTGTGTGTGCTGTTCTGAGTGTGTGCTTTGGTGCCATAGCTGTGTGTGATGTTCTCAGTGTGTGTGCTTTGGTGCCATAGCTGTGTGTGCTGTTCTGAGTATGTGCTTTGGTGCCATAGCAGTGAGTGCTATCTTCAGCGTGTGTGCTTTGGTGCCATAGCTATGTGTGCTGTTCTGAGTGTGTGCTTTGGTGCCATAGCTGTGTGTGCTGTTCTGAGTGTGTGCTTTAGTGTCATAGCTGTGTGTGTTGCTCTTAGTGTGTGTTCTTTATTTCCAAAGATGTGTGTGCGCCTCCGTGTATGATTTGGTATCATATGTGTGTGTGCTGATCTGAGTGTGTGCTTTGGTGCCATAGCTGTGTGTGCTGCTCTAAGTGTGTTTGCTTTTGCATCAAAGCTATGTGTGCTGTTCTGAGTGTGTACTTTGGTGCCATAGCTGTGAGTGCTGTTCTGAGTGTGTGCTTTGGTGCCATAGCTGTGTGTGCTGTTCTCAGTGTGCGTTGGTGCCATAGCTGTGTGTGCTGTTCTGAGTGTGTGCTTTGGTGCCATAGCTGTAAGTGCTATCTTCAGTGTGTGTGCTTTGGTGCAATAGCTGTGTGTGCTGTTCTGAGTATGTGCTTTGGTGCCATAGCAGTGAGTGCTATCTTCAGTGTGTGTGCTTTGGTGCCATAGCTATGTGTGCTGTTCTGAGTGTGTGCTTTGGTGCCATAGCTGTGTGTGCTGTTCTGATTGTGTGCTTTAGTGCCATAGCTGTGTGTGCTGTTCTGAGTGTGTGCTTTAGTGTCATAGCTGTGTGTGTTGCTCTTAGTGTGTGTTCTTTATTTCCAAAGATGTGTGTGCTCCTCCGTGTATGATTTGGTATCATATGTGTGTGTGTGCTGATCTGAGTGTGTGCTTTGGTGCCATAGCTGTGTGTGCTGCTCTAAGTGTGTTTGCTTTTGCATCAAAGCTAAGTGTGCTGTTCTGAGTGTGTACTTTGGTGCCATAGCTGTGAGTGCTGTTCTGAGTGTGTGCTTTGGTGCCATAGCTGTGTGTGCTGTTCTCAGTGTGCGTTGGTGCCATAGCTGTGTGTGCTGTTCTGAGTGTGTGCTTTGGTGCCATAGCTGTAAGTGCTATCTTCAGTGTGTGTGCTTTGGTGCAATAGCTGTGTGTGCTGTTCTGAGTATGTGCTTTGGTGCCATATCAGTGAGTGCTATCTTCAGCGTGTGTGCTTTGGTGCCATAGCTATGTGTGCTGTTCTGAGTGTGTGCTTTGGTGCCATAGCTGTGTGTGCTGTTCTGAGTGTGTGCTTTGGTGCCATAGCTGTGTGTGCTGTTCTGAGTGTGTGTTTTGGGGCCATAGCTGTGTGTGCTGTTTTGAGTGTGTGCTTTAGTGTCGTAGCTGTGTGTGCTATCTTCAGTGTGTGTGCTTTGGTGCCATAGCTGTGTGTGCTGTTCTGAGTGTGTGCTTTGGGGCCATAGCTGTGTGTGTTGCTGTCATTGTGTGTACTTTGGCATCATAGCTATGTGTGCTGTTCTGACCTTGTGCTTTGGTGCCATAGCTGTGTGTGCTGTTCTGAGTGTGTGCTTTAGTGCCATAGCTGTGTGTGCTGTTTTGATTGTGTGCTTTAGTGTTGTAGCTGTGTGTGCTATCTTCACTGTGTGTGCTTTGGTGCCATGGCTGTGTGTGCTGTTCTGACCTTGTGCTTTGGTGCCATAGCTGTGTGTGCTGTTCTGAGTGTGTGCTTTAGTGTTGTAGCTGTGTGTGCTATCTTCACTGTGTGTGCTTTGGTGCCATAGCTATGTGTGGTGATCTGAGTGTGTGCTTTGGTGCCATAGCTATGTGTGCTGTTCTGAGTGTGTGCTTTGGAGCCATATATGTGTGTGCTGTTCTCAGTATGTGTGCTTTGGTGCCATAGCTGTGAGTTTATCTGTCAGTGTGTGTGATTTGGCATCATAGCTATGTGTGCTGTTCTGAGTGTGTGCTTTGGTACCATAGTTGTGTGGGCTATGCTCAGTGTGTGTGCCTTAGTACCATAGCTGTGTAGACTGTTCTCAGTGTGTGTACTTTGGTGCCATAGCTGTGTAGACTGTACTCAGTGTGTGTGCTTTGGTATCATCGCTGTGTGTGCTGTTCTCAGTGTGTGTGCTTTGGTGCCATAGCTGTGTGTGCTGTTCTCAGTGTGCTTTGGTGTCATAGCTGTGTGTGCTGTTCTCAGTGTGCTTTGGTGTCATAGCTGTGTGTGCTGTTCTGAGTGCGTGCTATGGTGCCATAGCTGTGGACTGTACTCAGTGTGTGTGTGCCTTGGTGCCATAGCTGTGTGTGCTGTTCTGAGTGTGTGCTTTGGAGCCATATATGTGTGTGCTGCTCTCAGTGTGTGTGCTTTGGTATCATAGCTGTGTGTGCTGTACTGAGTGTGTGCTTTGGAGCCACAGCTGTATGTGGTGCTCTCTGTGTGTGTGCTTTGGTGCCATAGCTGTGTGTGCTGCTCTCAGTGTATGTGCTTTGTTGCCACTGCTGTATGTACTGCTCTCCGTGTGTGCTTTGGTGCCATAGCTGTGTGTGCTGTCCTGAGTGTGTGCTTTGGAGCCATAGATGTGCGTGCTGCAATTAGTTTTTGTACTTTGGTGCCATATCTGTGTATACTGTTCTCAGTGTGTGTGTGCTTTGTTGACATAGATGTGCGGGTTGCTGTCAGTGTGTGTACTTTGTTGCCACGGCTGTACGTGTTCCTTTTACCAGCAGAACCAGGTCTGAGTATTTTTCGAAGCTGTTTACCAGGTTTACAAGGCGTTGCATCAGACGCACCATCTTGCCTGGCATTTATTGCTCTCACTTGCCCTAAATGATTGCCCATCTTTGTTGTATTAATCAATTCCTCAACAGGTGACTCAACTAACCTAGTTGTCCCAGTTGTACCAGCCAATCCAACTGCCTAACTGCTCCAGAGGCCCAAGCTGCTACGGTTCCTCCAGTTGCCCAAAGAACACTAGTCAAACCAAGAGATCCAAAAGCAGCTCCAAATATACCAAGAAATATATCTCTTACAAATTTTCTTGCCCCATTGTCACCAGTCCGTGAAACCCCAATATCTTTGGGGCCTTCTGGATCTCCATTAGTATCAGCATTTCCTGGTGGCTCAAAACCATCATTCTCCTGTACATCAGAACCATCATTATTTCCTATATCAGAACCATCATTTCCATGTAAATCAGAACCATCATTTACATCAGAGCCATAGTTTCCCTATACATCTGAACCATCATTTTGCCCTACATCAGAGTCATCCTTTCTGCAAGAAGCAAGATCATCGATATTACTGGTATTCCCACCAACAGACTCACTATCTCCTTCCCTGGGATGACCTTCATTCTCCGTGCTCACTGTCTCATGTTTGTTAACTTCAGCTTTAGTGTTGTCCTTCACACGCTCATCAGAATCATCATCATTCTCTTTATCTTTAATGGATGTGGCTGTTACTGCTGCCATGATGACTACGAAAGTGCCAGAAATATGTCATCTTTCTTGACCATCTGGAAAGGTTTGGATGCCAGTGCACTTTTCCTTCTTTAGCGCCTGCAATTTCTTCATGAAGATCTCTCTCTGACATGACTCAGTACAGAGGTATCTCACTGCTAACTGGGACAACCTCTTCCTTCCCATCCTCTTCCTTGAGAAGATGTTGTAGCATCTCCTTCCATTTACTCAGAGTCTATGAGATAAACACAAGATGACAAGAAGATGAACTCACTTTTTATTTATGGGGGTGTTGGTCCCAACTGAAAACCTGTCCCTGTCCTCCCCCCTGTTCACCATTCCAGTCTCTGTACACCCTGATAACAACCTGCCTGGTGGGATTATCTAGCTGTGGACAGGAAATTCAAAGAGTATAAGTGAGTTAACTAGTTTAGTAGGGAACTTTGAATGTTTTTAAGTTTGTGATGTTATTATCAGCTTACCTTGTGATGGGATTAACTCCCACTCCCCCAGGTTGGTTAGCGAAGTACTGCAGAGGGCTGACTGAGTTAACTGGTTAAGGACAGGAAATGTAATGATGTTTGTGGGTTGAACCTCAGTTGTATTGTTCTGTTTGTCTACAAATGTTCCAACTTTTCCCAATAAAGACACACTCTCCTGGGTTGTGGGAGAACATTGCACAAATAGAGTCAGTTGGCAAAATTGCTATGATCCAACCTACAGTATGCCATCCCACTTGTGACATAGACAATGAAGGATTGCATTTAAGATATTGGAGTAAGGTGTCTGGGTGAACAAGAAAGTTCTTAATTATTTTTTTTACTTAAGAGAAATATGATGTGCTGTTGGGTTTCTACGAGTAGGTCATCAGTCTTCTGCCCAGAGCATTCATTCTTGGAGTCTACATCATAAAGTCGCTTGGATACCTAAGACACAACATAAGTGTCATTAACTCAACTTTACACTTTTTACTCTTCAACAAGGCCAAATGCTAATGATGACTAGATGTAAGAGTAGAGGTCTGCACTGAGCCGATAGGAAGTATAGTGGGTTTAGCAAGTCACCAGTTTGTTATAGTAATATTAGGAACATTACTTAAGACTCAAGTTTGTAACAACATTCATATATTTGTGAATTAGAAAACAAACTAACATCATTATCAGCCATGAGCCAAGTATAAGACATGAGCTTTTAAAGAAAATCATAATTTTAGCAGGTTCCGCTTGTGTCTAGGTGCTTCCATGTTGGGGAGTGTGACGCTGTCTGCAGGGAATGTCACGTTTATCATTAAGATTTCTTGCTGTAGTGAGCTCCTTGAAACACTTTGCTATCTTATTTGTAGTGCCTTTCCCCCCCCAATGATAACTCATTTTCAAGTACATTCCACTAGGAACTATGGTGAAAATGCTTATTTCCTAAATATTCTACGTTAATTAATGACATTAGGGAAGTATACATTTTGCAAAATGCCCCTCATAAAATAGAAATTATGGGAGCATGCTTATTTCCTATGTTGTTAAGCTAGTTTAGAGAACAACTTCTAAGACAAATTTGAAGTTATTTATCAGGCTCTATTTTACTATATCACATCTAATAGTTGTCGTACTGGAAGTTGTCGTCACACAATGTTAAAAATTGCGACCCGTGCACGGCTTAGGCTGTAATGAGCGCTGATGACTTTAAAACAGCCTACCCATGAGAACAAAAGGCGCTTATGTCAATGGCTGCGATCACCAACGAAACGCATAGCACATTACCGCTGGTCGCTAGGCACAAAACAATTTAAGGCTTTTAACAACCGAAAATGTCTCAACCGCGTAACCAAAACCAGCCAAATAATAAAAAAAATACTAACACACTCACAGACAGATTGAGGTTGCAAGCTAATTTGAGCCATATTTGGCATTTTTCTTCGATCGAAAATCGCCTAAGCAAGGAAAAAAATGGTACCCAAAAAAACGTCAAAATTCTCAAACGGGATCAAAACGAGGCTGAAGACCGTAACAAGAGAGGGGGCAGAACCTCGCACTGTGTGGCAAACAGCATTGCCAGGCTTAACATTTTATTGCCGTCATTTTTGATGGGCAATTCCCTAGTGTATAAAATATAAAACAAACATTATCATTATCTCATTATAGTACATTTTAAAATTAGTTAACATTAGCTCAATGAGCTCATTTCTCCATAGAGAACAGGAACCACAGCAAACCTTAGTAAATCTAGACCAACATGTATGGACATCAGTAAACTTATTATATTATACTGCATTTTCTTTGAACTCTCTGTGTGAACTTTTGGTAGTTTCCGCTTAGGGTTATTTATCAGTAATATAAATACCTCACGTCCAGATGTAGAGATGGAAAACACTTTATGGCGAAGTCCAAAAGAGAAGGTTTCCCCAGAACTGCTGCATTTTGTACCTCCTGAGGCCTGGAGAACAGACAGGAGAGTTGGACATTTATGAGATATTATCAAAATCAATTCAAAATCATCTCACCACTAATGCACCTCGTCTACGTCACCCAGTTGTTATTTGCAAAATAAATGTTCTGCAAAAATATTATGAAAATATATTAGGAGGACACTTATCTAATCAAACTACATATAAGAAGATGCCGATCCTCCAGATCTAGAATAGAAGATGTTCCAGTGAGAAGATAATGAGACAGCAGATTTTTGGACACCAATAAATTCTTCAAACTGTCTGTGGTTGCAGACAAATGATATTTTGGTACCTCCCACCCTGTAAATCCATCTCAATAACTTCCCATCTTCTCATTTTTTTCAAGTTACCTTGTACTGTGCACTATGTAGAAGACAACAACAATACCACCTTAGTTTCCATTGTTGAAGATCAACCTCTGAAATATCCCAACCCATGTCCTTTTTCCTAGAGAGTGGGCTATACTCACCGAGTCCTCTGGTTTTGGGTTCCTGAAGACCACATGGACTCTTTTCCCTTGGTATGAAACAATCAATAGCTCGGCTTGCAGGGCAAAGTGTTTTACCATCTCTTCACACTTGGGAAGAAAATACATACAAATCACTTTGCCATTCCTTAGACAACGGTGGAACTACTGTATGAGGTTTCATTAATACTTTTAGTACCCAAAATATGTTCCAAATAATGGTAAGTTTGACAAATTATGCTTTAGAAGTTACATTCAAGCATAGAATGGAATTTATACTTATTTACTCCATATATGGTCAACCTGTGAAAGGATCCTTCTGACAGGTTTAAAAAATTATCAGATTGTCTCATAGTTAAGAAACAATGTGGTAAATCCCGTACTGGGCCCGCATACAAGGGTGAAGATCAACAGTGTGCAGAAGATGAGGGTTATCAGTTACCACTAGCATGTAGGATCCATTCCTGTACCGATCATACTACTAACCCAACACAAATGTATATGGACACTGATCAAGGAATGTAACACTCCGATCTGATGAGTTCACCTCCAACTGTGCTAAGAAGGTGCTATCATATTGAAATCCAGATTAAACAAAATATAAAAACAGGTAAGCCATTAAAAATAAAGGGCACTAAAATAAAAATGTAATTATTAATGAATATTACAAATAATGTTTAAGTTGGTATGTTGTATTTGTTAGATTATGCCCAAATCCCAGCAACACCACCGTCTATAAACATCGGAAAAGAGATGGGCACCTGCTCCGAGTAAATCCCACTGCAGTATTCTCCAAAGGCTCTCAAGAATGACTATTCACAATGCGGGTGGTACTAGTAGAGTACTTGAAGTGGGCAGGAGCCTCTTTCGTTTTATCTCATCATAGAAATTCAAATTGACTTTTTGAATTTACACAGTCCTGTGAATAGAACAATTAGAACTGACACAATATTCTTTCCTTATAAATCACATTGCTATTAATCTGGGCACAATCTCACCTGTGTATCCATACAGAAATCTACCAGGTTCTCCTCAATCTCATCTTCATGATCAAAATTCTCATGGCTTCTAAAGGAGGTTGCCCATTCACCTGCCACCACCGCCACCAAGGCACATAATACCATGATGTTAGGATGGCCGGGCAGATCTTCTTTACACGATCAAGACATCCTCTAGTTTTTTAGAGAAGTCATCATCTTGAATTTCAACTTCAGGACAGACGAATCAGGAGGCCGAATTGGAGATCTCTTGGACAGCTGTGGATTTTGGTTCAAACAGCAATGATCTGAGATGTTGCTGACACTCTTCAGATACCTGACAGAGGGCAAAACATGGAATCAAATAATATGAGGTCAAAGAAACACCACTCATATAAACCATTTATACTATATATGTACATTTCCTTGTTACTGTACCAAATAAATAGTTTGATGGTTATATGGAAGGCTCTAGAAATATATAACAATTTATATATGGAAAATTATGATTAGTACTTTATAAAGATGGTAGCCATGAGCAGCTTGACTGAACTTACCAAGTAGGAAGTGACAAAGCCAGTTATGTTGAAGAGCTCGCACATCCTGGAGATTTCAGGCGGGCTGAGCAAAAGACATATCTGGAGGAAGGAAAGGTAGTTGAGAAACATAGAGCCTTCTCGTCCAATCTGTCCCACATTTCTTCCCTAAACTACAAAATCACAGCGTTCAACTGTAGTTAGTAAACTACTGACTTTGACTCTGACTTTTATGCAGGATAATATTTTCGAAAATGCTATTAAATGTATTTTGAGTTACAAAGCAGTCACTACATGGGACTTTCTGGACTATAGAGAGACAGGAGTAAATGCTACTTTACATAAAAGCAGACTTATGGGACAACGTAAACATAGAAGTAAACAAAAATAAGGCTGGCTTCTATTGATAAAAAAATGGCATATGTACCCGTCCTTAACAAATCTCTTCTAAATGCAGGCCAACCAGAGTCCTAAACTAATGAAACGTTCTCAGCTCTGCCATACTACTCATGAGAAAACATGTTATGGGTAGACAAAGAAATACAGATTTTTGTAGTATTCCCCCTTCCCCTGCTAGTACTTGCCAATCTTTATAATACACTAGCAAATTGCCCGTCAAAAAATTACGGCAATGAAATTGTAAGTGAGCTAAGGGTGTTTGGTGTATATAATGTGGCTGATGTAGCGTTGTTCGTTTTCTACGTCGTGCGAGTTTTTCAGAATATCCGTAGTTGTTTGGTGGGCTTTTTCAGAATATCCGTAGCTGTTTGGTGGTGTTTTGCGTGTTTATGGTAGTGTTTTGCGTGTTTAGGGACCTTTAGCCTTGTTTTCGTTTTGTTCGGCGCCCATTTTTACTCTCGCTTAGGTGATTTTCGGGTCTTTAAACTCCGAAATTTGTGCTTAAACGGAGGTGTAACTTCACTTGCAGAGGTCCTCGGTGCCCCCCCTTGCTGTGAGTAACCTTTTTATGTGTTTGTTGTTTGTATTTGTTGTGTTTGTAATATTTTTGGGGTTGCGCGGGTTGCGTCCTTGTTTTTCGGCAAATAAGTAGGTGTTTGTTGGTGTTTTGCGTCTTTAGACTGCTGTAGCCCCGTTTTCGTTTTTTTCGGCGGCCATTTTTTCTCTTGCTTAGAGAATTTTGTAGTGTCTAAACTCTTTTGACAAAATTGAGTTGTAACTTCAGTTTTCAAGGTCCTGGATGCTCCCTCTTCCTGTAAGTAAGCTTTTTATGTATTTGTTGTGTGTATTTGTTGTATTTTGAATGTTTTCATGTGCGCGTGTTGCGGACGATTTTTGCGAGGTCGTAATGGGTCGTAACGTGTCTCGTATTTTGTTTGCGTTACAACGTAAATTTTGCGAGGGTTACAGTTGCAGTTGCGAGGGTCGCAGTTGCTGGCAAATTTTGCGAGGGTCGCAGTTGCATGGAGCGCCTTTGGCGCTCCATGCCAGGAACTGCGACCCTTGCTTCACAAGGGCCGCGGGCTCGCTACGCGAGCACGCAAGCATGAGTAACGGCTCGTATGCTCACAACTATATATGTGATCCCTTGTGTGGCCCATCTATATTGCTACCCTCAATGAAATGAGACAGAGGGCAATATCTATCTCTAGGACAATTGTACATGACCAAAAGATGAAATTAAACCCTTATAATAAATAAATAGTAGCCTTTATAGATTGACCGTAGATTCTTGTACTTTTACATATATACAGGCAGTTTGTCTTAGGCCTTCTGACCTTATAGTCTGTTGACTACACAGAAAACACTTTAGTGGACACCCCATACTGGAAACCTGGTTTTCCTGCCTTGCCATTGTTTGTATCTTGCGAACAAAAGTAAAAAAAAACATATATTGTTTACAGGTCATTGGTGGTCTCACTCCCTGTTTAAATCAGTTAGGTGATCCGAGGAAGCATTATGGAAATTTCCTTATGAACACATGCATCGGACATCATCGATTAGATCTATGGAATAGGTACTTGGGTTCCTGATAATATTATGTACATGATTGTGTTCAATGTTTGTACAATGTACCGAGATGTTATAACCAGGAGAGTTGGTGGCCCTGTATTGTCTCTGATAGTTAAAAGAAACACCTTGATCAATCCTTCCCGGTGAAACTGGCAACTTCTTAGAGACTAGTACACTGTCATGACTGATTTGGGGACTCCCCTGAACCCCACAAGCAACTTTGTTATTTGGGACTCTAACATACTGGGTTGCCAATATCAAAGGCTATTAAAATGGACATGAGATGACATTGTTGTAAGGACCGTGACATGCTATATTTATGTGTAATGCAATGTGGGTCACAATAATTAATGTTGGCGTTACTATGTGATGTTATATGCACTGCAATAATGTTACTTTATCTGTAATTAACAGAGACACACTTTCTGCAAAAACCTCTCTCTGACCTCAGATAGTCATAAAGTTTGAAGTTAGTTTATTGCACCTCTGGGGTTGTAAAACAGATCAGATCAGAAGACCATGGAGGTGAAAGTCTCAGTAAGAAAGCATATAGGGAGGAGAATTATGAAGGAGAGATGGGTTAATACATTAACCAGAAAGACATCTGCCTACTTGAAAACCTCCTGTGTGGTCAAAGTATAGTGATAAAGTGATACGCTTCACCTAAAAGCAAAACCCAGGACCAGGCCTGTGATCTGAAGACACGGGAAGCCCGATCCATGAACCATGACAGCAAAGCAAAACCAGAGGGGCTTTGGCTAAAGAATGTGGTGAGGGGAATGTGGGTTTATTGTTTGGTTTAAAATGTGTTTGGAAAAAGAATAAACAGGCAGTCTGTCTCAGCACTAAGAAATGGTGCAGGTGTATTTCTTGTATGGTGTGAAATCCTAATTAAAGGGATCTGATGTTTCCAGCTTCTCCATGAATGATGTTCTGATCTGAATTGGCTTGCTGGGCGCTGAGAGATTGAACCCCAAATTCAAAACCTAGACAGATTCCTGTAACAGAAAGCAGGGGAGTCTTGGGGTACATGAGGCCCCTCGTCTCTGGGTCGTGACAGAGACTTTGTTATATATTCAAAACACTGTAGCTTTATAGTGAAGGCATATGTTTTCAACATTTCAGTTTTTCTTAAAATGTGTAAATAAGGTCAGTTAACAACAATAACCATTTGTTCTCTTTGTTTGTGGCAGTAAAGACATTCTAAAACATTTTAAAACTGCCAGCAACTCTCTACTGTAA
This sequence comes from Discoglossus pictus, assembly GCA_027410445.1. NCBI lineage: Eukaryota > Metazoa > Chordata > Amphibia > Anura > Alytidae > Discoglossus > Discoglossus pictus. The sequence continues at coordinate 284,321,645 of CM050168.1, forward strand.
GTAGATACTGTCATTGCTGGTTTAATGTTCAGAAGTTGTATAGGGACCTATTTCTATCAGAGCTCAATATTGCCAGCTTAGAGTTAGAGACATATAAGAAGCATCTGCTTGATGGAGAAAATGGTCACCTTCTCCATCAAGCGTCAATGATGACTATCTTCTCCATCAAGTGTCAATGAGAGCCATCATAGACACTTGATGGCGAAGATAGCTATCAATGAACTTGATGGAGAAGATAGCCTTCATTGACGCTTGATGGAGAAGATGGCCATCATTGACACTGGATGGGGAAGATGTCCATCATTGACACTTGATAGAAAAGATGGACATCATTGATGGTTGATGTGGCCCATATCATGGGCTGAATACCACTCACCTGGTACTGCTGGGCAATTGTTTTTGGAAACAGGCACAATTTGCTCCATTGATTGCTGACGATATAAAGCAGTTTTGTGTTCTTCCTGGGTAACACCAGAGATACTTTCTCCTTCTTAACTCTATAGTCATTCTGAAGTTCAAACACTAGTGCCTTGGAAAGCATCTCCAAGCAATGCCAACCCTACTCCACAAGCACTCAAGCAATGGAAGGGTTTGTGAGCCAAATACAGATTTCAAAGCAATAATCTGAAAAATTCTAAGGAAAAATAAGTCATAAACAATTTTTTTTATCTCAATTTATATATATAATTAACTGGCTATTGAAAGTGTAATTGTTCAACTTAAGATTCATTCCAAGTGCTTTTCAAGTGATATTTTTTTTAGTTCACAATTGATTAAAAAAATACAAACAAAGAATAGTCATTAAAAAACAGAGGCCCCATTCTATTCTACTATATAACAAATTATACCATATTTAACAACAAAATAAAACTCCCTAACAATTTATTCACCCATCCCTGAAATATTGCGAGAGAACTACCAGGAGTAACTGTGGCAAGACAAAGGCAAAAATTACAGTAAACTGTTCCATTGTTTTGTACACTGACAAAATATTACGCCATTTGACTTTTACACCAAAACACTATTCAATTGAGACTTTATGGGTCACTCACAAAATAGATTTGTAACTTAAAAAAGCTGAAGGAAAAATTATGGGTACTAAACACTACTCGCAATTGGTTTTAAAACTATTGCTGAGTGCCAGAACACAATAAAAAAGCATGCAATATCATCTGAAAAGAATGATTAATATTCCAATAGGCACATACGTGAAAATAAAAACATTTTAATTTCCACATGTGACCCATCAGACAAATGGAAAATGTTGTGCTCACAGATTGATAAATCTGTTAAAGAGACAGCAAATTAACTAATAGCTTCAGAAATCGTAGAACTCCATTACAGATAATATGTTACAATCACAGAGGCACAAATAGGAAAAATAAATATTATATATACTGTAACGGTGTCCAGCAAGGACAGATAACCTGCACTAGAATCCAGCAAGGGATCTACATAAGCAGAAGAATGAGTTGGGCTGTACATCCATGCTTGAACAGAAGGGGAGAGTGTGAGCTGCGGCCTAATCAAGCCAGTACACCTGATCTAAGTCAGGAGGATTTAAAAGGCTGCTGTGTGAGCAGAGAGGGAGCTAGCTAAGTTCACAGGAGATAAGGAGCCTGGAAGAAACCTTGAGCAGAGAGAGCTGTTTTTGAGAAGCTGCAATACTGAATGCTGGAGTGCTGTTTTCCTGGAGCTGCAAGTAAACGGTCTTGCTGGATCTGCAAAGAAATCCTTATTAAGTACCTGTGGGACACTGCTGAGTTACCTGAATGGAAAAAGCTGCATGGCAGACTGAAGCTAGTGAGGAGACGGACACTCCATTTACCATAGGGTCAGATACCTTTTACTTAAATTATTATACCCCAGGGAAGAGGCTGAGTGCTTGTCCTGGTAAATTGCAGTGTTCCTATTGCAATATCAAAGGGTCCCTGGGGTGAAGCATATGGGAGAGAAGGGCGGGCCATATGCTTCATCCAAGGTTACGTAAGTGAAGTCGTGGAAAGGCCACAGGCTGGCACTATATAAGAGACTATTTGTAACCTGGCCACAAGGTGGCACTACACCACAAATACAAGACTACGGATACTGTAAGAGACTATCTGTATCCGGGCCACAAGCTGGCGCTATAAGGGACTGTTTGTATCCTGGCCACAAGGTGGCACTACAAGAGACTGTTTGTTTTCTTTATGAATTATAATTTAACCTGTAGTAGAAAAGCTGCTCAGGTTATAGTCAGGGTGTTCCAGAGTATAAGTAAGCCTGTTTACGTAGATGTTTATTTTTCTGACTATAAGCTATTTAATTTGTGTTTTTGTAACTACTCAATAAAATATATAAAAAGAGCCCAGAAGTCTCTACCATTTACAATCCATCAAAGGATACCTTGTTACAATACATATTAATATGTTTGGCTCTTCACATATATGATGGAACACCAACTATTGCCAATATCACACCTCCATATAACATATTACAATGTACAGAGGAAAATAGACCACAGCATGGAAGAGGTTAATAACCATCAGCAAACACACATGGACCACAGCTGATGCTATGAAGCACTCACTATTAAAGGGATAGACACACCCCAAACAATACTCAATGACAGGAGTGATCAGCACCACAACACAGTACTGACAGAGATCAGGCACATCCATGGTAAGGTATGTCATCTACACATTAACCTAAGGTCTCATACACTGGATGTGAGATATTTCATGATAGGCTGCAGGAGGCCTGAAACAAAGGAGTGGCTGAAAACAATGGTTGATTAATGGGGAGGTGAACTCCACAGGTAGATCAATAGATAGCGCAGGCCAGGCACTGGATTTTCACTTGGAGCATGTAAGGAACCGGGTGTTATTGGGACATATTATGACAATGGGAATTACACTAATATGATGAAGCTGTTCAGGAAGGCCTACAAACACATAAGGAGGCTGTGAAGAGGCACATGGAGTACCAGTAATTTTACCTCCATCAACAGGAATCATGGGTACACATGTCCTGGCAAGTCCCACGCCATTGCTGTTGTTCTTGTGCCAACATGTATACCAATAATGATCATGTGACAATTAGTACTAATCTTATTGTATCAATTAATTATTAATTAGACATGTCAGATGGATAGCAATTCTTCAGTGGAATGGTGAGTCACAACAGGGTCACAATCTATATATAACAAATTATTAACTCCTAATAATCTTTAATGATGTTGTTCGCTCATGCTTTAGAAAATAGTGATAATAACATTTAAATAAGTGTTAGAACACTTTTTGACATTTTAATACATGTGCTCACCTGTAAACCATGCTTGTGTCACTGCAATATTTACATAACAATGGACTTGAATGAAATGAAGTATATATCTCATCACCATGTCACACTTCATGCAGAATTGAGGTGTTCTGTGCATCAATATATAAACTGATGTAACAAATGATGATATTAATATCAGATTTAACATAGACAGTGAAAACAGTTGGTCATAATAACATAAGTAGTTATATAGTTAAATTGGGAAAAATATCATATATTTGAACCATTTATTAGGTACTTGTACCTCACAACGACAACAAATATTAAAACCAAGGCTGGGAAAGGAAATACATTAAAAACAATGCCTTTCATAAGGCCTACAAAACCCCAGTGTGTAGGATAATCAATATCTCATGTTGTTGAAAACAACTTTGTTAAATATGATGCTTCTGTTTTAATCAGGCGCTCAAAAAGTACCAAAAACATAGAAAAAGTCTATATGTATAAGGTCTTTATCCTATTTCTCCTAACAAGGCTTCCACTTCTTTTAGAATAATTCTGATTAATATCCCTATGTCCTATACAAACAAAGTGGCTAAAACACGCCTAGTATAGTAAATACATTTTTTTTAATGGGAAGTCTGCAAAGAACATTATAGTGCTATTATAATGCTTTATCATTGCACATAAGCTTTAAATCTTGAGTTAGCTCATTGAGGAGAGATTTAGGAAATAATTTGTAAAGAGCGCAAAGTAGCAGAGCATCTAGCGTCTAACTGCGTGACCGCATAAGACGCTCCACCTACGCCTAAGGCTTCCCATGAAAATGTATTTACTATACTAGGTGTGTATTCCTGTACTAGAATAATGTATTATATATAATTTAGAAATGCACTGAGAGTACTTTCCAAGGATCAGCAGAACATACCCCAGGGATGGGTGTCTATAGAATTCTCTGTAATTTATATTAAATATCCGAATCAAGTAGCTCTGTGTGTAATGTGATCTAAGGAGGGATATAGCATTTCATATAGGTAAATGTAGCTTGTTTAATATTTCAGAGGACACAAGGGGCTTGCTCATCATTTATTTAAATTAATCACATATATAGTTGTGAGCGTGCGGGTCGTTGCTCAAGCTTGCGGGCTCGCTCGCGAAGCGAGGGCCGTGGCTCGCGAAGCGAGCCGCGGCCCTCGTGTAGCGAGGTCACTGGGCAAGGGCCTCAGTTGCTGGCATGGAGCGCCGAAGGCGCTCCATGCCACCAACTGAGGCCCCTCGCGAAGCGAGGGCCTCAGTTGCTGGCGAGGTCACTGGGCAAGGGCCTCAGTTGCTGGCATGGAGCGCCGAACGCGCTCCATGCCAGCAACTGAGGCCCCTCGCGAAGCGAGGGCCTCAGTTGCTGGCGAGGTCACTGGGCAAGGGCCACAAACCCTCGCAAACTTCACGTCGCTACTCAAAAACCACGACACACAAATTACGACACTCGCTAAATTTTACGAGGAACGCAAACAACCTACAAAACACGTTACCACACATTACGACCTCCCAAACATCGGACGCAACACGCCGACATACAAACAATTAAAACACAATACATACACACAGCACATACATAAAAACCTTACCTACACCAAGAGGGAGCACCCAGGACCTCAAAAATGCAACTTAGACCTCGATTTTACTCGAAATAAAAGAGTTTTGAGACAAAAAAAAAATCTAAGCGACAGAAAAAATGGCCGCCGAACAAAACGAAAACGAGGCTACAGCACTCTAAACTCGCAAAACACCACAAGAAACTCGCAAAACACCAAAAGAAACTCGCAAAACGCCACAAACCACCTACGGATATTCATACCACACAGTGCACACATTCAGCATGCTTACACAGCAGCTCCACACCACTACTGCAGCAACATCAACACAGATTGCCAGCTCTTCATCACAATGCTTCAAAATAGGTACAGTATATTCATTTAGTAATGTATTACATATTTAATTATTATACACCAAACAGCATTAGCTACCTTACAATTTCATTGCCGTCATTTTTTGACGGGCAATTCGCTAGTATTTAAATAAATACAAGCATAAATAAAAACAACTTATTATACCAAATTGGAAGATTACTGTTTGGGCAAGGGCACATTGGGTTGAACTAGAGAGTGGTTAGACAAACCATATCCAGATCAGGAGATAATCAGTCTTGAGTCATGTGTCTACAAAGACTTCTCCTGTGTCTTTAACTACATTTCTAACATTTAATATTACCTCCCGAGTTCAAGTGGCAGATCAATGTGTCCAAAACATATTCCATGTCTGGAAATATGTATTTGATTTCTGTCTTCAACCAGTTAACTGTGGGGGAAAAAACTTCTCTGTCAGTGCATCTCTGCAGGCCTTACCCAATGAAGGAGTCGAAACCATTGACATCAATCAGGTTTCTTTTATTACAAGCTTGGAGAGCACCTGCAGCAATCTCAGAGGAGAAATATGCAGTGGTCTGCCTTATTACATTTGCTTTAGCCTTATATATTTTTTCTATGGAGGTGGAGAAATACTTACACATACATACTAAGGAAAACTAGAATCCCTACAAACTGATTAGAACATATGTTCTTGTATGCAGCTTGTGTAAAATAAACATAAGACATAAGAAAACTGTTATCTGGTTTGTGAAGGAGTCAGACAAATTAGAAAGACCTGGACTTTGGAAAGTCTCTAGGCACCTGCATCTTGCCAAGGTGTCAAGGACATTAGCCATTAGATTATATGCAAGGGAAGCAATAATATTGAAGAAATTATAAATACAAAGAAATGGCTTATCATGCTGTTTATTAGATGAACCAACATTGGATGATTTCTTACTACATAACATAATTTGTCTCTATATAAGCTACCAGTGGCAAATACCTTCTGGCCTTTTCATGTCTCCTTGCTCAGGGTGTCAGGAACTGATTCCTTTCAAATTCTCCGTTGCTCCCCATTTAGGGGCAGCCCAAATATGCAGGAGTATATAGGACTACAACAGGTTTGTCACAAGACGGAAGCAAGCGCAACAGAGATTGACCTTTTCCTGTTCAGCAACCCCAACAGAACAATATTATATGAATTTAGACATTTTAAAAATAAATTGGATTGGTGGAAATGTGAATAAATACACACATGTTAAAGCAGGTATTATATGCATTTATTAATATAACCATATGCTTGGATGTTTTCATTAAAATGATCTCTAGTGAAGTCTTTCATTGCATTCACTAACCTCTGTGTTCCATGTTACAGGTATAGCACAGTAGAAGTGCTGCAGATGGGAGTAGGAGGAGATTATGATGGGTGACAAGAGGCACAAGTCATGGGAGACCAGAGGAGGCAATTAGGGGAGTATTTGTAGATCAGATGAGAAATGTTGACAAGTGTGGTGTTTTTCAGGACTTTGTAGATGGCAGCCAAAATGTTAAACTTAATAGTGGCAGATGTGAGATGCCAGTTTCTGGTTGCTTGAGAGTTACTATTAAAAGAGGCCTAGATTGGCTGCACATAGGATGATCTGCTAAGTATATTTGTCAGTGATGGCTGTTCTAGCAGCAGCAGCTTTCACTCCTCACTTACACACAGGTACGTTCGGCTGGAGGGTGAGGTGCGGAACCTGTGGAATGTAATGCCAACACTGCACTGGCTCAGTCACTCATGCCTGTCTGCTTCCACAGCTATAGCTGCCAATAGAAAATGGCAAATGGAATAGTGATTGACAGGGAGATGTAACATATGTGTGAGCTTCATGCCCCAGCATTGAGGTTTGGATTTGGCTGGCGAGTGTTGAGTGCAGTGAGGTAGTGGAGGGGCGAGAAGGAGAAGTAAGGAGGAATGGAGTATAGGGGAAGGAAGGGAAGGAAAGGTAGGGAGGGAGTGGAGAGGAGGGCACAGTTGGACTAGGAATGTTAGTTCTGGGGGAGGACATGAAGTAAGGTAGAAGAGGGAATGAGTCGACCATAGTTGTAGGAACACCTAGCTCAGAGTAAGAGAGGGAGGGGCCTGATCCCAGGGGGGTAGTGGTGCTGAGGCCTCAGGGTCAGAGCAGGGAGGTCCGGACTCCTGTCTATAGTCGGGAGGACAAGAGGCTGGAGGCAAACGCAGGGCCCCTAACTACACGCACAAAGAGATGGTGGCACTTCTCAATGCCATCTGTGCCTTCGCCCATATCATTACAGGGGGAGGGAAGCTAAGACCCAGGTCCAGGGCCAAGGCCTGGAAAGAGGTAAAAGCTTCAGTCACTGAGGGTCGTGTTGCAGATAGGGATGTGAGGTCTGTAAGGCATCATTACAATAAAAGCCGGACAAAGGTGAGGAGGATGATGGAAAAGGAGGCCAGAGCAGTGAGAGCTCCAAGTGGTAGCCCCAGATTGACTGTCCAGTACAAAGATTGAGAGAGGTTTCTGAAGGAGATGATGGCCGATGGGACCTTCCACAGAGCTCCGAGCATGTTGGCAACGCCAAATGTAGCCCCCTTGTCAGGAGAATTTCATATAAACCAAAATACACCCACATGTACATCACACACACACATAGATAACAATAATCCCAATGAAATGCTGCCCCCAATGAGAGTGATATATCAGCTCCCTCTTTTTTACTAGGGATAGATAGATCATCTATCCCTCCTCAAATCCAGGAACCTTACGTATCACTCTCATTGGTCGGCAGCATAATATATTAGACAAATATACACAGCACATACCCGATATACAGAAATGTATTAAACATTTAATTGAGATGACATGGATGGTTATGGCCACTTAAGCATATGAAGATACAGACTCTTTAGGGATGGATGTGCAGCATAGTGTAATAGCCTATGAGGGAACACCTCTTAGCAATATTTTAACAACTATTGTTGAGAGATGCTCACTGATTGGTTAATGTATCACAATGTGCAGCAAGTTATGCAGAGTATGTATATACATGTTCTGCAGGGGCCAGACCGCAGCACAAATCAAGATATTGTCATGAGCCAATAACAAGAAAGCTCATAATACAAAACAATGATTACATCTAGCAAATCTTAGCTTCAAACAATAGCAAATAAGTAAACTATCCAGGTTCAAGAAAACAGGATGTCAGATCAATAGGAACATGAAGCAATAAAATGATCTGTCATGACCCAGGCGTGAGGGGACCACATTCACCTCAAACCCTCCTCTTGTCTGATACAGGAAAACCCCTGGATTGTGAGAATTTGGGTTATCTCAGTGCCCAGCTCAGACTCAGGAACACTCAGGAAATCAGAATATCAAGATCACAGGAGCAGCCCAAAGTCCAGAGTTACAGGCTTATTCTTGCCCTTACTGGCTTGTTAAAAATAACAAAATCCTTTCTCCTTTTGTCTCCTCCCAAACCCTTTGTACTTAGGACAGAGCATAATTCAAGACAAAAACATACACCACTGGTTAGTGTACAGACAGAGACTCCCTTTATTCTCTCTTGCACAGATATCTTTATTAAAAGGATCCAATAAACCACTCACAGTAGCCCAACCCCATTGGGCAAGCAAGGATGTGTCCAATTGCTAATAACTTGTTTGATCTCTCCCCACCTAATTTTCATTGATAGGCTTATGTATGGCTGTCATGTTCCCACGGTTTCCAGGTGTCTAGGGGGTCTGGAAAGTTGGCTTATTTATATTCCACACAGGAAGGGAGGGGTGTAGGTTATTACCATTAAGTCAAAATACAGAACATATTGTATAAACCACATTTACCCTCTATGAGCAACAGACAGTAAGTATCATACAATATGATTTAACAGGAATAATTAACACACAGATTAAATCTTGAGACCTTTTTGCCAATTCTACATTTTCCATCAATACTCTTATCTCTGTTCCTTGTTTGTTAATTGGTTCACCCTTTACAACCCCAGGGGGGACAATAAACTATCCAGGGTCTTGTTTTACAATACTTATTTATATGTGCCTTGCTCAGTTCAGGGTAATAAATTGCTCTTCCTGGTGTCATTCGAGTTAAAAGGACTCATTCTCTTCCTTTCTACTAACTGGGAGAGGGAAATATCAAAGATGGGAGTCAGTCTAACCAGCAAGGCTTACCACATAAATGAAAGATAAATTGTCACAGTCCCTAAAACGCATGTTCATTGTAATAGCCCAAATGGGCTTGGGTCCCTAATAACAGAGGGCTGTGACCTTATGGTGTTGTGCCATACAGGGCCCTTGTGTAATGATATAGGTATCACAAGGTTTTGGAGACCAGCAGCCTAGGTCAGCAATAATCCAATTCAGCAACTTTGTAGGTGAAACAGGAACAAGCTTTATTGAAGGGATCAGGAACCACAATAATCTGGCAAGGTACATTGACAGGAAGTGCCATATATAGGCCAAGGACCAGACACCTGACCAGACACAGCTGAAGAGACTTAGTCACTGATGCTATTGCTAGCAGAGTCAAGGTTATCAGATCTCCAGGAATTTCACAAAGGCATGCTGGCGCAGTGGTAGGGAAGAGGATCAGCAGCCCGGGGACCAGGGTTCAAAACCCAGCAGAGTCAATTCCTCACACCTTGCTTGTGGGATTCAGGGGAGTCCCACCCTGGCTGCCAAAGGTCAGTCATGACAACTGGTCCCCCTTTGAAATGCAGCATCCCAGTGGTCATCTCTATCAGATGATTGCTGGGATGTTGCTGCCTCTAGTCTAAGCACAAGTCCTTGTCTGGGGTGGTAACCAATACTCCAAAAATTACCATAATCCCAAAAAAATAGTGCTTAGGGATGCAACTCCAAGGGTAGCACTCGGACCCAGTATTCTTTCCCCAAGAATACAAGCAATGGATTACTTGAAGTAGCATCCCAGTGGATCCCAATTTGTAATCCATTGAAAGTGATTCATCCAGGCTAGCAGGCATCCTGAACGGTCAGTTGACTGTACAAGCCCCACAATCCCGAGCATTAACCCAATCTGGCCGTCTGAAACAGGAGGGCTAGCCAACTCCACTGGTGCAAATGTAGAAGAGAACACCCCCAGGCCTCCCCCTGTCTGGCACCTGATTCTGGGTGTGCAGGGTGGGTTTTTGCCATTATTCTCGTGTACAAATTTTAGGGCGGTAACAATTCTGTGACTCTGGTGGATCCCCTGCCAGCACAATCCCCAAGGGCCACGGCAAGTGCCCGCCTCTTACTATAACACCAGGAGCATAATTATATTTCCTTGTGACAAAAAAACAAATGATGACCTCAGTAGCTGTATCTGCTGGCTGGATTTAGAAATATTGACCTTTGCTGTAGCCTCCATCCCCCTGGGTTTAACCAAGTACTGGGAAGTGGACTCCATTCCCCCCCCCCCCCCCGTACAACAGTCTGGGCGCAATACCCCAGCTCACCTGGAACAATGGTCTTGGCAGGGTACTCCCTCCTTTACTCACAGTCTTGGCACCGTATTATAACACTCCTGGAACCACAGTTTGGGCGTAGTACTTTCCCTCTCTTTGGACCACGATCTAGGCATAATATTCCCCTCTGCCTTGGCTCATAGTCTTGGTGCTAACAGTCAGGGTCTCCTGACTCAGCTCTGCTCCTAATGATTGCTCTAGAGTTAGCTCCAGCGAAGGGGCAGAGTCCATTATGGATTCCTCCTCAAAATGGGGAGCATGGTGGTTTCCCTCTAGGCTCTCTGCCTGACCTGACATTACAGCTTGCATCCCATACTCCCCCTCCTGTTGTAGGGACCTCCAAGGAGTAGTACAGTCCTCCTCTGGCCCAGACATTGCAATAATTAGCCGGACACTGTCTGTCCCTGGACCACAGACAGTAACTACCAGCCCTAACATTTTCCCAGGAATGCCATCCACTGATTTATTCCCCGTCCATTCCCAGTCTTCTGCATCCCTTGTCAAGTGGCTGTTCTCTTCTCCTCTCTACCTCCTCCAAGTATGCAGCAGATTTCCACCTCCACTGGGGATAGGGCAGCTAGGTACCCCTCTCGTCTCCAATTGGACATCCTGGATAATCTGTGATCGGAGGGTCACCAGCGCACCCGTCGATAGAACCTGAGGCATTAAGCCCTTTACCTTTTGAACCTTTGGTACACATCATCTTCCTCAGCTGCAGATAACCTGGGCCTAGGGACTGGGCCTGGGGTGACCTTAGATACATTATCACCTGCCTCTTTACTCAATTCTGTAAGGCTCATCCTCTAACCATAGCTCCATAATTCAAGAAGGGGGTCCATGATCCCCTTCTCTTTGGACACATAGGGTTAAGTTTAACATTTTACCAATTGATGGTCACTGAGGAATGTAGTTGAGAAGAGATGGTGCAGTCTATATTTTTATTTTTCTCTTATGATTAATCTTTTTATTTTTTGGGGGGCACAATTCGGGTCCATGAAGGCATCTGCTTTATCTGCAAGCAGTGCTACCAAATAATGTGAGTGAACTATATACACAGTGGGTATCAGCCATTCCATCAATGACATCCCCCCAACAGAATGATCTCACACGCCATTAAATAATCAATTATCATGTTTAATAACACATGTTTGTTATTAAGTTTAACTTATACCAATGCAGATATATGGCTTGAGACTACCAAAGTCCATCAATGGCATGTTAATCAAAACCAGCATTTATACATACATTGGATAACCAAATAATTCCCTAATCAATACGGGAACACATGCTTTTGCCTGATGCAAGTAACAGACATTACGGATGCTGATCTTGGTCCCCTCTCTTAATGGGTACGTGATCATATATCATGATATCCTAACAATCATTTATGATCTGATAACACATATATACCAGATGAGTATGATACCCATGTAGATTAATAATATAGTTACATAGTTACATAGTAATTGAGATTGAAAAAAGACTTTTAGTTCATCAAGTTAAATCATTTTTAGATCTCCTCTGATATGCAATATGGGGATTCATATTTAACTGTTAGTTGATCCAGAGGAAGGCAAACAGAACAAAAACCATTATCACCAATTGTCTCAAAAGGGAAAAAAAAGAAGATTCCTTCCTGACCCCAGATCCTGGTTTCCAGATTCCTACCTAGATCAATACTTCTCTTAATATCCAGGATTACCCGGAATGCCCTTATTATTTAAAAATATATCCAATCCCTTTTAGAATTCACCACTGTCACCACCTCTTTTGGTAGAGAATTCCACAATTTACTAACCTTACAGTGAAGAACCCTTTCTTTCTGAAAAATATGTTCACCAAACCAAGGGCAACTCAGAGCGATGAACCCAAGCCACTTGCAGTATAAAGCCAGGAAGGGACTAGCTCAAGAAATATGCAAGGGAACAGGCAGAGTGAACTAAAGTGAATATCATATATAGAGATGGTCACAGCTAAGCATTCCTTGTGAGATGCCACATCATTACTCATGGTGATGGCAAGTGGTTTCTCATGACAGATACAGAATGGTTTGCACTGCTTGTGGATGAAGTTCGGGTAAGTTGGTTTATTGTTATAGCTAGAGTATTTAGCACTGTACTGTACATATAGTTTTTTAAAGATAATCCTCATCTGCCTTTTTTAGCTTATGATCACCTTTTTTTTACATTTTTGTTTTTCTGAACAGGTGTTAATGCATCTGGGTAATGGGGTGTTGAATGATAAGCTTTTTCTTCATCAGATTCTGATAATTGTGGTGTAATGACCACTTGTGACTCTAGTAAAAGCTATGCATCAATAGTATTATTTCACACTTTACTCCTTTAAGTTTTTCTATTTTTTTCCAGCCTCTTGACCTCTCGGATCCGCCCACACCACACCCATGATTTTAATGCACAGTTGGATATTTTTATGACTATTCTCTGTGTATATAATAAACAATGTTATTGTTATACAGTTATTGATGTTTCTGTGTGTTTCTAATGGTTCTGATTTGGGACATCAACATACATAAGAATTAGTTAACACTTATTTTTAAGGATATTGGTCATTATTCTGTATAGACATCCGTTCATACATTTTAACAATTCACATTTTGGTGCAACACCTGAATTCCTCGTGACCTGTGACATGATGATGACATATATATACTCATTCCGAACCATTGTTATATGTACATACCAGTAACACAAGGGTAGTTTGTCAGTGATCACATGTATTATAATGTCCAAAATATGCTCTAACACCTATTTAAATGTTATTTATCACTATTTTCTAAAACATGCATTAACCACATCATTAGTGATTATTGAGAGTTAATACTTTGATAATTATACATTATGAAAGTATTGTGGCTCATCATTCCACTGAAGGGTTGTCAACCATCTGACATGTCTAATAATTGATACATTAAGACTACTGTTAATAGCATCAGTTTCCTGTTCACTTTTGCCATCAGTTTCCTGTGTTTTACTAGCATCAGTTTCCTGTGCCCTGCTAGTATCAGATTCCTGCTCGCTTCTGCCATCAACTCCCTGATCACTTCTGCCATCAGTCCCCTGTGCTCTACTATAATCAGTTTTCATTGCTTTACTGCTACCAGGTTCCTGTGCACCGTCCTGTGAACTATCCGTTTCCTGTGCTCCATTACCGTTTCTTTCCTGTGCACTACTATCATGAGTTTTCTGTGCTCTACTACCATCAGTTTCCTGTGCACTACTAATATCAGGTTCCTGTGCACTAGTACAATCAGGTTTCTGTGCACTACTACCAACAGGTTCCTGTGCACTTCTAGGATCAGTTTCCTGTGCACCTCTGTCAGCAGCTCCCTGTTTACTTCTGCCACCAGTTTTCTGTGCACTGCTAATATCCGTTTCATGTGCACTACCTCCATCAGGTTCCTGTGCTCTACTACCATTACTTTCCTGTGCTCTATTACTATTACTTTCTTGTGCATTACTAGCACTAGTTTCCCGTGTACTGCTATTATCAATGTCCTGGGCACTACAACCATCAGTTTCCTGTTCACCTCTGCCATCAACTCCCTGTTCACTTCTGCCATCAGTTTCCTGAGCTCTACTGCAATCAATTTCCATAGCTTTACTGCTACCAGGCTCCAGTGCAGTTGCAACATCCTGTGAACTATCAGTTTCCTGTGCTCTAATACTATTACTTGCCTGTAAACTACTATAATTATTTTCCTGTGCTCTATCACCATGAGTTTCCTGTGCACTACAATCATCAGTTTTCCTTGGACAACTACGATCAGTTTTCTGTGCTCTACTACAATCAGTTTCCTGTGCACAGCTAATATCAGTTTTGTGTGCACTACTAATATCAGTTTCCTGTTCACCTCTACCATCAACTTCCTGTACACTTCCGGTGTTTTACTAGCATCAGTTTCCTGTGTACTGCTAATATCAGTTTCCTGTGCACTGCTAATATCAGTTTCCTGTTCACCTCTACCATCAACTTCCTGTACACTTCTGCCATCAGTTTCCTGTGCCTTACTAGCATCGGTTTTCTGGGCACTGCTAGTATCAGTTTCCTGTGCACTGCTAAATTCACTTTCCTGTTTACCTCTGCCATCAACTCCCTGTTCACTTCTGCCATCAGTTTCCTGTGCTTTACTAGCATCATTTTCCTGTGCACTGCTAGTATCAGTTTCCTGTGCACTGCTAGTATCATTTTCCTGTTCGCCTCTGCCATCAACTCCCTGTTCACTTCCGCCATCAGTTTCCTGTGCTTTACTAACATCAGTTTCCTGTGCACTGCTAGTATCAGTTTCCTGTGCACTGCTAGTATCATTTCCCTGTTCACCTTTGCCATCAACTCCCTGTTCACTTCTGCCATCTGTTTCCTGTGCTCTACTACAATACATTTTCATTTTTTTACTGTTACTAGGCGCCTTTCCAGTTGCACCATCATGTGAACTGTCACCACGAGTTTCCTGTGCACTACTACCACCAGTTTCCTGTGCTCTTTGCCCTTAACTTCCTGTGCACTGCTAGTATCAGTTTCCTGATCACCTATGCAATCAACTCCCTGTTCACTTCTGCCAACAGTTTCCTGTGCTTTACTAGCATCAGTTTCCTGTGCACTGCTAGTATCAGTTTCCTGTTCACCTCTGCCATCAACTCCTTGTTCACTTCTGACGTCAATTCCCTGTGTTTTACTAGCATCCGTTTCCTGTGCACGGCTAAAATCAGTTTCCTGTTCACCTCTGCCATCAACTCCTTGTTCACTTCTGCCATCAGTTTCCTGTGCTTTAGTAGTGCCAGTTTCCTGTGCACTGCTAGTATCAATTTCCTGTGCACTGCAAGTATCGGTTTCTTGTTCACCTCTACCATCAACTTCCTGTACACTTCTGCCATCAGTTTCCTGTGCCTTACTAGCATCGGTTTTCTGGGCACTGCTAGTATCAGTTTCCTGTGCACTGCTAAATTCACTTTCCTGTTTACCTCTGCCATCAACTCCCTGTTCACTTCTGCCATCAGTTTCCTGTGCTTTACTAGCATCATTTTCCTGTGCACTGCTAGTATCAGTTTCCTGTGCACTGCTAGTATCATTTTCCTGTTCGCCTCTGCCATCAACTCCCTGTTCACTTCCGCCATCAGTTTCCTGTGCTTTACTAACATCAGTTTCCTGTGCACTGCTAGTATCAGTTTCCTGTGCACTGCTAGTATCATTTCCCTGTTCACCTTTGCCATCAACTCCCTGTTCACTTCTGCCATCTGTTTCCTGTGCTCTACTACAATACATTTTCATTTTTTTACTGTTACTAGGCGCCTTTCCAGTTGCACCATCATGTGAACTGTCACCACGAGTTTCCTGTGCACTACTACCACCAGTTTCCTGTGCTCTTTTGCCCTTAACTTCCTGTGCACTGCTAGTATCAGTTTCCTGATCACCTATGCAATCAACTCCCTGTTCACTTCTGCCAACAGTTTCCTGTGCTTTACTAGCATCAGTTTCCTGTGCACTGCTAGTATCAGTTTCCTGTTCACCTCTGCCATCAACTCCTTGTTCACTTCTGACGTCAATTCCCTGTGTTTTACTAGCATCCGTTTCCTGTGCACGGCTAAAATCAGTTTCCTGTTCACCTCTGCCATCAACTCCTTGTTCACTTCTGCCATCAGTTTCCTGTGCTTTAGTAGTGCCAGTTTCCTGTGCACTGCTAGTATCAATTTCCTGTGCACTGCAAGTATCGGTTTCTTGTTCACCTCTGCCATCAACTCCTTTATCACTTCTGACATCAGTTTCCTGTATTTTACCAGCATCCGTTTCCCGTGCACTGCTAGTATCAGTTTCCTGTTCACCTCTGCCATCAACTCCATGATCACTTCTGCCATCAGTTTCCTGTGCTTTAGTAGCATCAGTTTCCTGTGCACTGCTAGTATCAGTTTCCTGTGCACTGCTAGTATCAGTTTCCTTGTCACCTCTGCCATCAACTCCCTGTTCACTTCTGCCATCAGTTTCCTGAGCTCTACTACAATCAATTTGCATTGTTTTATTGTTACAAGGCTCCTGTGCAGTTGCACCATCCTGTGAACTATGACCACGAGTTTCCTGTGCACTACCACCACCAGTTTCCTGTGCTATATTGCCATTAACTTCCTGTGCACTACTAGTATCGGTATCCTGTTCACCTCTGCCATCAACTCCTTGTTCACTTCTGCCATCAGTTTCCTGTGCTTTACTAGCATCAGTTTCCTGTGCACTGCTAGTATCAGTTTCCTGTTCACCTCTGCCATCAACTGCCTGTTCGCTTCTGCCATCAGATTCCTGTGCTTTACTAGCATCCGTTTCCTGTGCATTGCTAGTATCAGTGTCCTGTTCACCTCTGCCATCAACTCCCTGTTCACTTCTGCCATCAGTACCCTGTGCTTTACTAGCATCCGTTTCCTGTGCACTGCTAGTATCAGTTTCCTGTTTGCTTCTGCCATCAACTCCCTGTTCGCTTCTGCCATCAGATTCCTGTGCTTTACTAGCATCCGTTTCCTGTGCACTGCTAGTATCAGTTTCCTGTTCACCTCTGCCATCAACTCCCTGTTCACTTCTGCCATCAGTTTCCTGTGCTTTACTAGCATCCGTTTCCTGTGCACTGCTAGTATCAGTTTCCTATTCACCTTTACCATCAACTCCTTGTTCACTTCTGACGTCAGTTTCCTGTGTTTTACTAGCATCAGTTATCTGTGCACTGCTAGTATCAGTTTCCTGTTTGCTTCTGCCATCAACTTCCTGTTCGCTTCTGCCATCAGATTCCTGTGCTTTACTAGCATCCGTGCACTGCTAGTATCAGTTTCCTGTTTGCTTCTGCCATCAACTCCCTGTTCGCTTCTGCCATCAACTCCCTGTTCGCTTCTGCCATCAGTTTCCTGTGCTTTACTAGCATCTGTTTCCTGTGCACCTCTGCCATCAACTCCTTGTTCACTTCTGACGTCAGTTTCCTGTGTTTTACTAGCATCCGTTTCCTGTGCACTGCTAGTATCAGTTTCCTGTTCACCTCTGCCATCAACTCCTTGTTCACTTCTGACGTCAGTTGCCTGTGTTTTACTAGCATCCGTTTCCTGTGCACTGCTAGTATCAGTTTCCTGTTCACCTCTGCCATCAACTGCCTGTTCGCTTCTGCCATCAGATTCCTGTGCTTTACTAGCATCCGTTTCCTGTGCATTGCTAGTATCAGTGTCCTGTTCACCTCTGCCATCAACTCCCTGTTCACTTCTGCCATCAGTACCCTGTGCTTTACTAGCATCCGTTTCCTGTGCACTGCTAGTATCAGTTTCCTGTTTGCTTCTGCCATCAACTCCCTGTTCGCTTCTGCCATCAGATTCCTGTGCTTTACTAGCATCCGTTTCCTGTGCACTGCTAGTATCAGTTTCCTGTTCACCTCTGCCATCAACTCCCTGTTCACTTCTGCCATCAGTTTCCTGTGCTTTACTAGCATCCGTTTCCTGTGCACTGCTAGTATCAGTTTCCTATTCACCTCTACCATCAACTCCTTGTTCACTTCTGACGTCAGTTTCCTGTGTTTTACTAGCATCAGTTATCTGTGCACTGCTAGTATCAGTTTCCTGTTTGCTTCTGCCATCAACTTCCTGTTCGCTTCTGCCATCAGATTCCTGTGCTTTACTAGCATCCGTGCACTGCTAGTATCAGTTTCCTGTTTGCTTCTGCCATCAACTCCCTGTTCGCTTCTGCCATCAACTCCCTGTTCGCTTCTGCCATCAGTTTCCTGTGCTTTACTAGCATCTGTTTCCTGTGCACCTCTGCCATCAACTCCTTGTTCACTTCTGACGTCAGTTTCCTGTGTTTTACTAGCATCCGTTTCCTGTGCACTGCTAGTATCAGTTTCCTGTTCACCTCTGCCATCAACTCCTTGTTCACTTCTGACGTCAGTTGCCTGTGTTTTACTAGCATCCGTTTCCTGTGCACTGCTAGTATCAGTTTCCTGTTCACCTCTGCCATCAACTCCTTGTTCACTTCTGACGTCAGTTTTCTGTTTTTTACTAGCATCCATTTCCTGTGCACTGCTACTATCAGTTTCCTGTTTGCTTTTGCCATCAACTCCCTGTTCACTTCTGCCATCAGTTTCCTGTGTTTTACTAGCATCCGTTTCCTGTGCATTGCTTGTATCAGTGTCCTGTTCACCTCTGCCATCAACTCCCTGTTCACTTGTGCCATCAGTTTCCTGTGCTTTACTAGCATCCGTTTCCTGTGCACTGCTAGTATCAGTTTCCTTTTTGCTTCTGCCATCAACTTCATGTTCGCTTCAGCCATCAGATTTCTGTGCTTCACTAGCATCCGTTTCCTGTGCACTGCTAGTATCAGTTTCCTGTTTGCTTCTGCCATCAACTCCCTGTTCGCTTCTGCCATCAACTCCCTGTTCGCTTCTGCCATCAGTTTTCTGTGCTTTACTAGCATCAGTTTCCTGTGCACTGCTAGTATCAGTTTCATGTTCACCTCTGCCAACAACTCCTTGTTCACTTCTGACGTCAGTTTCCTGTGTTTTACTAGCATCCGTTTCTTGTGCACTGCTAGTATCAGTTTCCTGTTCACCTCTTCCATCAACTCCTTGTTCACTTCTGACGTCAGTTGCCTGTGTTTTACTAGCATCCGTTTCCTGTGCACTGCTAGTATCAGTTTCCTGTTTGCTTCTGCCATCAACTTCCTGTTCGCTTCTGCCATCAGATTCCTGTGCTTTACTATCATCCGTTTCCTGTGCACTGCTAGTATCAGTTTCCTGTTTGCTTCTGCCATCAACTTCCTGTTCGCTTCTGCCATTAGATTCCTGTGCTTTACTATCATCCGTTTCCTGTGCACTGCTAGTATCAGTTTCCTGTTTGCTTCTGCCATCAACTCCCTGTTCGCTTCTGCCATCAACTTCCTATTCGCTTCTGCCATCAGTTTCCTGAGCTCTACTACAATCAATTTGCATTGTTTTATTGTTACCAGGCTCCTGTGCAGTTGCACCATTCTGTGAACTATGACCACGAGTTTCTTGTGCACTACCACCACCAGTTTCCTGTGCTCTATTGCCATTAACTTCCTGTGCACTACTAGTATCAGTTTCCTGTTCACCTCTGCCATCAACTCCTTGTTCACTTCTGACGTCAGTTTCCTGTGTTTTACTAGCATCAGTTATCTGTGCACTGCTAGTATCAGTTTCCTGTTTGCATCTGCCATCAACTTCCTGTTCGCTTCTGCCATCAGATTCCTGTGCTTTACTAGCATCCGTGCACTGCTAGTATCAGTTTCCTGTTTGCTTCTGCCATCAACTCCCTGTTCGCTTCTGCCATCAACTCCCTGTTCGCTTCTGCCATTAATTTTTCTGTGCTTTACTAGCATCTGTTTCCTGTGCACCTCTGCCATCAACTCCTTGTTCACTTCTGACGTCAGTTTCCTGTGTTTTACTAGCATCCGTTTCCTGTGCACTGCTAGTATCAGTTTCCTGTTCACCTCTGCCATCAACTCCTTGTTCACTTCTGACGTCAGTTGCCTGTGTTTTACTAGCATCCGTTTCCTGTGCACTGCTAGTATCAGTGTCCTGTTCACCTCTGCCATCAACTCCCTGTTCACTTGTGCCATCAGTTTCCTGTGCTTTACTAGCATCCGTTTCCTGTGCACTGCTAGTATCAGTTTCCTGTTTGCTTCTGCCATCAACTTCATGTTCGCTTCTGCCATCAGATTCCTGTGCTTCACTAGCATCCGTTTCCTGTGCACTGCTAGTATCAGTTTCCTGTTTGCTTCTGCCATCAACTCTCTGTTCGCTTCTGCCATCAACTCCCTGTTCGCTTCTGCCATCAGTTTCCTGTGCTTTACTAGCATCAGTTTCCTGTGCACTGCTAGTATCAGTTTCCTGTTCACCTCTGCCAACAACTCCTTGTTCACTTCTGACGTCAGTTTCCTGTGTTTTACTATCATCCGTTTCTTGTGCACTGCTAGTATCAGTTTTCTGTTCACGTCTGCCATCAACTCCCTGTTCACTTCTGCCATCAGTTTCCTGTGCTTTACTAGCATCAGTTTCCTGTGCACTGCTAGTATCAGTTTCCTGTTCACCTCTGTCATCAACTCCTTGTTCACTTCTGATGTCAGTTTCCTGTGTTTTACTAGCATCAGTTATCTGTGCACTGCTAGTATCAGTTTCCTGTTTGCTTCTGCCATCAACTTCCTGTTCGCTTCTGCCATCAGATTCCTGTGCTTTACTATCATCCGTTTCCTGTGCACTGCTAGTATCAGTTTCCTGTTTGCTTCTGCCATCAACTCCCTGTTCGCTTCTGCCATCAACTCCCTGTTCGCTTCTGCCATCAGTTTCCTGTGCTTTACTAGCATCTGTTTCCTGTGCACCTCTGCCATCAACTCCTTGTTCACTTCTGACGTCAGTTTCCTGTGTTTTACTAGCATCCGTTTCCTGTGCACTGCTAGTATCAGTTTCCTGTTCACCTCTGCCATCAACTCCTTGTTCACTTCTGACGTCAGTTTTCTGTTTTTTACTAGCATCCATTTCCTGTGCACTGCTACTATCAGTTTCCTGTTTGCTTTTGCCTTTAACTCCCTGTTCACTTCTGCCATCAGTTTCCTGTGTTTTACTAGCATCCGTTTCCTGTGCATTGCTTGTATCAGTGTCCTGTTCACCTCTGCCATCAACTCCCTGTTCACTTGTGCCATCAGTTTCCTGTGCTTTACTAGCATCCGTTTCCTGTGCACTGCTAGTATCAGTTTCCTGTTTGCTTCTGCCATCAACTTCATGTTCGCTTCTGCCATCAGATTCCTGTGCTTCACTAGCATCCGTTTCCTGTGCACTGCTAGTATCAGTTTCCTGTTTGCTTCTGCCATCAACTCTCTGTTCGCTTCTGCCATCAACTCCCTGTTCGCTTCTGCCATCAGTTTACTGTGCTTTACTAGCATCAGTTTCCTGTGCACTGCTAGTATCAGTTTCCTGTTCACCTCTGCCAACAACTCCTTGTTCACTTCTGACGTCAGTTTCCTGTGTTTTACTATCATCCGTTTCTTGTGCACTGCTAGTATCAGTTTCCTGTTCACCTCTTCCATCAACTCCTTGTTCACTTCTGACGTCAGTTGCCTGTGTTTTACAAGCATCCGTTTCCTGTGCACTGCTAGTATCAGTTTTCTGTTCACGTCTGCCATCAACTCCCTGTTCACTTCTGCCATCAGTTTCCTGTGCTTTACTAGCATCAGTTTCCTGTGCACTGCTAGTATCAGTTTCCTGTTCACCTCTGCCATCAACTCCTTGTTCACTTCTGACGTTAGTTGCCTGTGTTTTACTAGCATCCATTTCCTGTGCACTGTTAGTATCAGTTTCCTGTTCACCTCTGCCATCAACTCCCTGTTCACTTCTGCCATCAGTTTCCTGAGCTCTACTACAATCAATTTGCATTGTTTTATTGTTACCAGGCTCCTGTGCAGTTGCACCATTCTGTGAACTATGACCACGAGTTTCCTGTGCACTACCACCACCAGTTTCCTGTGCTCTATTGCCATTAACTTCCTGTGCACTACTAGTATCAGTTTCCTGTTCACCTCTGCCATCAACTCCCTGTTCACTTCTGCCATCATTTTCCTGTGCTTTACTAGCATCAGTTTCCTGTGCACTGCTACTATCAATTTCCTGTTCACCTCTGCCATCAACTCCCTGTTCGCTTCTGCCATCAAATACCTGTGCTTTACTAGCATCCGTTTCCTGTGCACTGCTAGTATCAGTTTCCTGTTTGCTTCTGCCATCAACTGCCTGTTTGCTACTGCCAGCAGATTCCTGTGCTTTACTAGCATCCGTTTCCTGTGCATTGCTAGTATCAGTGTCCTGTTCACCTCTGCCATCAACTCCCTGTTCACTTCTGCCATCAATTTCCTGTGCTTTACTAGCATCCGTTTCCTGTGCACTGCTAGTATCAGTTTCCTGTTTGCTTCTGCCATCAACTCCTTGTTCGCTTCTGCCATCAGATTCCTGTGCTTTACTAGCATCCGTTCCCTGTGCACTGCTAGTATCAGTTTCCTGTTCACCTCTGCCATCAACTCCCTGTTCACTTCTGCAATCAGTTTCCTGTGCTTTATTAGCATCCGTTTCCTGTGCACTGCTAGTATCAGTTTCCTGTTTTCTTCTGTCATCAACTCCCTGTTCGCTTCTGCCATCAGATTCCTGTGCTTTACTAGCATCCGTTTCCTGTGCACTGCTATTATCAGTTTCCTGTTCACCTCTGCTATTAACTCCCTGTTCACTTCTGCCATCAGTTTCCTGTGTTTTACTAGCATCCGTTTCCTGTGCACTGCTAGTATCAGTTTCCTGTTCACTTCCCATCAACTCCTTGTTCACTTCTGACGTCAGTTTCCTGTGTTTTACTAGCATCCGTTTCTTGTGCACTGCTAGTATCAGTTTCCTGTTTGCTTCTGCCATCAACTTCCTTTTCGCTTCTGCCATCAGATTCCTGTGTTTTACTAGCATCCGTTTCCTGTGCACTGCTATTATCAGTTTCCTGTTCACCTCTGCCATCAACTCCCTGTTCGCTTCTGCCATCAGATACCTGTGCTTTACTAGCATCCGTTTCCTGTGCACTGCTAGTATCAGATTCCTGTTTGCTTCTGCCATAAACTGCCTGTTCGCTTCTGCCATCAGATTCCTGTGCTTTACTAGCATCCGTTTCCTGTGCATTGCTAGTATTAGTGTCCTGTTCACCTCTGCCATCAACTCCCTGTTCACTTCTGCCATCAGTTTCCTGTGCTTTACTAGCATCCGTTTCCTGTGCACTGCTAGTATCAGTTTCCTGTTTGCTTCTGCCATCAACTCCCTGTTAACTTCTGCCATCAGTTTCCTGTGCTTTACTAGCATCCGTTTCCTGTGCACTGCTAGTATCAGTTTCCTGTTTGCTTCTGCCATCAACTCCCTGTTCGCTTCTGCCATCAGATTTCTGTGCTTTACTAACATCAGTTTCCTGTGCACTGCTAGTATCAGTTTCCTGTTCACCTCTGCCATCAACTCCCTGTTCACTTCTGCCATCAGTTTCCTGTGCTTTACTAGCATCCGTTTCCTGTGCACTGCTAGTATCAGTTTTCTGTTTGCTTCTGCCATCAACTCCCTGTTCGCTTCTGCCATCAGATTCCTGTGCTTTACTAGCATCCGTTTCCTGTGCACTGCTAGTATCAGTTTCCTGTTCACCTCTGCTATTAACTCCCTGTTCACTTCTGCCATCAGTTTCCTGTGCTTTACTAGCATCCGTTTCCTGTGCACTGCTAGTATCAGTTTCCTGTTTGCTTCTGCCATCAACTCCCTGTTAACTTCTGCCATCAGTTTCCTGTGCTTTACTAGCATCCGTTTCCTGTGCACTGCTAGTATCAGTTTCCTGTTTGCTTCTGCCATCAACTCCCTGTTCGCTTCTGCCATCAGATTTCTGTGCTTTACTAACATCAGTTTCCTGTGCACTGCTAGTATCAGTTTCCTGTTCACCTCTGCCATCAACTCCCTGTTCACTTCTGCCATCAGTTTCCTGTGCTTTACTAGCATCCGTTTCCTGTGCACTGCTAGTATCAGTTTTCTGTTTGCTTCTGCCATCAACTCCCTGTTCGCTTCTGCCATCAGATTCCTGTGCTTTACTAGCATCCGTTTCCTGTGCACTGCTAGTATTAGTTTCCTGTTCACCTCTGCTATTAACTCCCTGTTCACTTCTGCCATCAGTACCCTGTGCTTTACTAGCATCCGTTTCCTGTGCACTGCTAGTATCAGTTTCCTGTTTGCTTCTGTCATCAACTCCTTGTTCGCTTCTGCCATCAGATTCCTGTGCTTTACTAGCATCCGTTTTCTGTGCACTGCTAGTATCAGTTTCCTGTTCACCTCTGCTATTAACTCCCTGTTCACTTCTGCCATCAGTACCCTGTGCTTTACTAGCATCCGTTTCCTGTGCACTGCTAGTTTCAGTTTCCTGTTTGCTTCTGCCATCAACTCCCTGTTCGGTTCTGCCATCAGATTCCTGTGCTTTACTAGCATCCATTTCCGGTGCACTGCTAGTATTAGTTTCCTGTTTGCTTTTGTCATCAGTTTCTTGAGCTCTACTACAATCAATTTGCATTGTTTTATTGTTACCAGGCTCCTGAGCAGTTGCACAATCCTGTGAACTATCACCATGAGTTTCCTGTGCACTACCACCACCAGTTTCCTGTGCTCTATTGCCATTAACTTCCTGTGCACTGCTAGTATCAGTTTCCTGTTCACCTCTGCCATCAACTCCTTCTTCACTTTTGCCATCAGTTTCCTGTGCTTTACTAGCATCGTTTTCCTGTGCACTACTAGTATCAGCTTCCTGTGCACTGCAAGTATCATTTTCCTGTTCGCCTCTGCCATCAACTCCCTGTTCACTTCCGCCATCAGTTTCCTGTGCTTTACTAATATCAGTTTCATGTGCACTGCTAGTATCAGTTTCCTGTGCACTGCTAGTATAATTTTCCTGTTCACCTCTGCCATCAACTCTCTGTTCACTTCTGCCATCTGTTTCCTGTGCTCTACTACAATCAATTTTCATTCTTTTACTGTTACCAGGCTCCTTTCCAGTTGCACCATCATGTGAACTGTCACCACGAGTTTCCTGTGCACTACTACCACCAGTTTCCTGTGCTTTTTTGCCATTAACTTCCTGTGCACTGCTAGTATCAGTTCCCTGTTCACCTCTGCCATCAACTCCCTGTTCACTTCTGCCATCAGTGTCCTGTGCTTTACTACAATCAATTTGCATTGTTTTATTGTTACCAGGCTCCTGTGCAGTTGCACCATCCTGTGAACTATGACCATAAGTTTCATGTGCTCTATTGCCATTAACTTCCTGTGCACTGCTACCTCTGTAACCAACTCCTTTTTCACTACTGCCATCAGTTGCCTGTGCTTTAGTAGCATCAGTTTCCTGTGCACTGCTAGTATCAGTTTCCTGTGCACTGCTAAAATCAGTTTCCTGTTCTCCCCTGCCATCAACTGCCTGTTCACTTCTGCCACCAGTTCCATGTACTCTAGCACCATCAGTTCCCCGTGCTCTACTACAATCAGTTTGCATTTCTTTATGGCTACCAGCCTACTGGGAAGTAGTACTGTCATTTTCCTGTGGGTTACTAGCCTCAGTTCCTGTCTTGCTATTACTACCACTAGTTTCCAATGTACCACTGTAATAGGTGCCACCCCTTTCTTATGATCTAATACTACCATTTTCCAATGCACCAAAATGATCAGTATAGTCATTACCCCTACCTGCAGGTGAATGGCTTCTTTCCTTCTTAGCCTCATTATCACTAATCTCTACAGTATCTCTATTACCACCATCAGAATCATTGTCTCTGGTCAATGATATTTTTGCCGTTAGGATAGTCAACAAAGTGGCATAAAGATATATGCCCTCAACACTAACTGGAAATGTTGGGACATTGGTACACTTTTCCTTCATCATCTTCTGCATCCTTCTCATCAAGATCTCTCTCTGACAAGTCTCAACATTGACGAATTTCATTGATAGCTGGGAAAGCTCTTCAACCATCTCTTCCTTCCCATCCTCTTCCATCAGAAGATTTTGTAGAGTCTTCCTCCATTAACTTGCCATCTATGGACACGGACAAGATGACGAGAAGTTTAAAAACTTATTTATAGGAGGCACTGAAAACCAAATATTTGAAACCACCATCCCAGATACACAGGTTGGAGTTGGAACTAGACAGGTTAGAAAAAACATGGGAGGCTGAATCAGACGGTACCCCAGGGAAAGGAATAGTTCAAGTCCCAAGCCCAGTTTATTTCCAAATTAAGACAATCATCTATGAGGTGTCAGTTCCTCTTTAATCCACCTTGAACATAAAATTGAACATGTTTTCCAACATTATTTCTGATTATCTCCACCCACATTTATTTTTGTTTGTTGATTTAGACCATATTAAGTGCCCCATTTGTCTTGTATCTGATGTGTTTTGTTTCTTTGATGTAGGAATAAGCATTAGAAATATGTAAATAGAAACCTTTAATTTACTACCTATTTTATGTAATTGTATGTAGTTGCAGCCATCTCCAATGTTGTAGTATAAAGAGAAACAAATCAATGCAGATTGGATTAATTATGCAAGCCAGATAACATGGAGCATGTACACCATAGAGAGGTGGAGTTAATAACCCCTGTATCCTATAGAATATGATCCAGGTTATCTCCTCCCCCTTTCACCTTATAGTGGATGGATAGCAGCATCAGCTGAGTCTGAACTTGAAAATAAATTTAATATTGAAAATTGTTTTTTAAATCATTGAATATGTTTTTTATTAATGATTTAATGATGTCGAATTATATATATCTATCTCCTGTTGGGGCATTGCAATGTCCTTAAATACTGGGTACCAGAAAAAAAAAAAAGGAATGTCTGAGTCCATCCATATGGTTTAATCATGGCCACCACATTACAAAGAATAGTTTGAGATTAAATTGTATAAAACATACCATGAGATGTTCTGCAAATGCAGGAAGATGGAACACCTTGGTCAAGATGTATGTTTCTTGTAGACTTTGTAGGAATCTCAGCTGTAACAGAACAAAGTCAGTAATTTTGTTATTTATTAAGCATGATCTATGAGGGCAGTTTTTGATTAGGGTTTAGCTTGTGTAGAATCTGTTCTGTTCGATGTTTATTTTCTGAATGTTTGTGAAAGTGCCAAGAGACAATTGGAATTGTCTCAAAAACTTGGATTTCTGTATAGCGATGGCTGAGCTTGTGAATAGAGGGCTCCAAAAATTATTTGGGGGCCCTTTGGAACTTCTCTATACAAGGTAGGTGCCCTTGGGTATCAATAAAAAGCTGAAGAACATAAAATATGTATATGTTCAGTAGCTAGTAGAGGGCCCCTACTTTGTTGTAACTAGGACTGCTTGTTCTACACACTTTCTTTATGGTTATTATGATGTCATCTATTTTAGAGCTGTATACTATAAAAACCCACGGGGAAACTGATTTATTTCTCTTTACCTGACATGATCCTGACAAGTTTTACCAGATATGGGGCCTTATTCTATTGCAAGCCCGAAGATTACATTATACAGGCCGTATGTCTGCGGGCTTGAAATTTGCTACAATTACAGAGCGATTCAATTGGCCCAACCCGCAATTTATGGGTTGAAAGCCGAAATCATAAGTAGCAATTCAGAACGTGATCATGATCAATTAAGCAAGGACGTAACTACCGATATAGAAACAGCCAATAGTAAATGAGACCGTCATCATTACATCAATAAAACATGGAGGTAAAACGTCAATCATTTAGCGTTTATAGGTCCCATATGCGATCAGACTCGCAATTCGGCAATGTACAAAATATTAGAAATGAATGGCGATACTGTTCTAGTCCATGTTGGTAGCCTGATATGTATTAACTCATTGATTACCGGGATTGATATAACACGTAAATTAAACATAAAAAAAGTATAATTATTATTGTAGATTTGCGAGCTTGAGACTGTTGTGCAATTAATTCTAATGTATGTCATCGCTTTCCCTGTCTTTTAAAGTGCAATATTGATTATTATTTGCATTAACAGTGTTACAAACAGGTGTTTAACCCCCTTGCGGGTCCTATCTGGTACCCGTAGGATTTTCTTCTACATTTGACATTTACGGGTGTGAAAACATTTGCGGGCTTGAAGTATTGTAGCAATTGAATAGTGATTTGCGATTTTAGCAACTGTAAATTTTGCGGGCTTGAAAGATCGAAGGCTTAGATGGGCTGTAAGTTACTATTTTGACAACCGCAGGGATTTTCAGCCTGTAACCCGTAGATCGTTTGTGGCTCACGTAAAGACGCCAATTAAATAGCAAATTAGTTTATGGGCTACATTACAGGCTTCAGTAACCAACAATTGCTCAACTGAATAGGGGCCACAGAGTACTGAAGTCACACAATTTTAGCACCCAATCATAACCTTTAAGGGACTCTGTATTGGTAAGACAAGCCTTTAACAGTTTAAGCTGCTTCTTGAATAACTAAAACCCTATTAACTAAATTATATAGAGTTATGGAACATTATCGGGAACATTTTAAATTTCCCTTAGGTAACCTCTAACAGTTGCCATGTTGGCCCCTTCCCATGCCCCAGAGTGTGTCACTGTGTAAGACGGTTGGGTTGCAACCTGTGAATCTCCATAATGCAGCTTATAGTGCAGAAGTCAGCACCACATTGACTAGTAGGACTTATCCATTCAGAGTTTCCTTAAATGACCACTTTAGAGGTCAAGCTCTACAGTATTATTTTTTTTTCTAACAATTTATTAGCAATAAAAATCAGTACTGGAAAATAAAAGTTGGTGTAGCCATTAAAACCTACATTTTAACCTTGGAGTTGCAGTCTAAGACAGGTCTCTTATCTGCCTTCTATTAGGTGTCCAGGGTCTAGAAGCAGATATACTCAGGAGGCTATCCTAATATATACTAAATGATGATGTGGTTAATAGCCTTCCCACAAATGTATAAGATTGAGGCAGATAAGATTGAAACAGTGCTGTCTGTTCCTCCATCCTATGCTATGCTTTCAAGCTGTGTAATACAGCCTGGACTAAAGACTAACAGACTTACTTTTCAACATACATTATTCTTACCTCACATCCTGCTGAGGAAATAGAAAAAACCTTATGGCAGAGTCCAATGGAGAATGTTTCCCCAGAACTGGTTTGAAATGTAACTCCTGAAGCCTGCAGAAAAGCAAGATATCTATGGTTAAGTTCATAAAACAAAGATTATTTATGGTATGATCCAACATAGACACAATATAATCAAGCTCCAAGATATAGTGTCCTGGTGGTGTTCATCATTGCACCATCTCCTTGATTACACAAACACCAAGAAATGATACGATCCTAGAAGGAATCCAAACAAAAGATGGAATTGTGCCCCTAGCTTTTCTTTGTATCTCATCAATAACCTATTTAAAACCCACAATCCCATACCTTTTAAATCACTCTCCATATTGGTCACCATCATCTGGACCCCTGTCTCTGAGTTTATCTTCTATATTCCATAAAATCAAGTTTTAAGATAATAATAATAATGTAAAAATGTCTGGACAAGCATGAAAAGAGAATGTCTATCCAAAATGTTCTAATGCTGTATACAAGAGGGTATCCCAAGTACCATCATAAACACTAATAATACAATTACAATGCTCCACAACCAATTCAACTTCTGGATTTTTGTATTAGGATATTAGTCAACAACTTTTATAGTAGGCTCCAAATATTGCTATGAAATGTGTTAACATGCTATACAATGTGCCTCAATCATGATGGCTCATAAAACTATACGTTATTTGGAAATCAGGCAATGTTCTGCATAGGGACTGACAGCACTTGGTTTGCCTGTCATGTAGCCCACAGGACCCAGGATATGTCTTGATCCCCCTACTTAAGCCCTGTGGATCAATCTCCAGTAAAAGAAGATGTGGTAAAATATCCGAATTTCAGCGTCTCTTCCATAACCAACACTCAATCAAGGAATGAAACTAGGGCATCATTTAAGTTTCTTTATTCGGACTTGGAGAGCACCCAATATATCAAAGTTATATGCAGCAATCTGATCTCATTACTAATTGTAAAGCATATTATAGCTTCCTTAGAAGGTTACATTCTCATATACATAGGGTGAGGACATACTAAAAGAAATTCCCAGCCATAGAAAAATAACAATGGATGCTAATTCTACTGTGCTATGGATATGAGTAAATACAAATGACTGAATGGTGCAGTAATAAGATACGTGGATAGTGGAGATACCATTTATTTTTTATTATCTACAAATAGTTAACTACCTCTGTATCATAAATCATAAACACCATCGAAAATGTTTTATATCCTTTTATTTTTATTCTAAAACATCAATGGCCATGTTCCTTTATTATTGTGCAACTACCTATCAAGTCCTCTTTAGTCTAGTGTAGGGGTAGGCATGTTCGGGCCTGGAGAGCCACACACAGGCCTGGATTTGTGGATTTCCTTTCTGAGCACATAACTGCGGAATCAACAGTCTCGCCTGTACCCAGCAGGGATATCCTCAAATCCTGGCCTGTGTGTGTCTCTCCAGGACTAAACTTGCCTACTCCTGTCTTGTGTGTACTTTGCTCACCAATTCTTCAAGTTTTGGGTTCCTGATGACCACATAGACTCTTTTTCCTTGGCATGGAACAGTCAACAGCTCGGCTTCCACATTAAAGTGTTTTAACATCTCTTCAAACTAAAAAAATAAAAAAATCCCTTGGATATACTACTTTTTTTACATCATATTCAAATGAAGTAGAAGTATCCACCGATGTATAAATAATTCCATAGTGATGAAAGATAATGAATATGCATTTTATAGGCACAGCTGTGATAACTTTATTCAAATCACTAATATAGTTTCCATACTGCGGGTTTGTGTGTAATGCGTGCAAAGTTTCAGGTTGTGCATGTGCTAGCGCATGGGTGCTCACAGAGAGGAGAGAGAAGGAGAGGGGAGAAGGAGGGGAGAAGAGGGAGGGACAGGACACAGAAGAAGGGAAGGACAGAAAGAGAAGCGTAGCGAGGGGAGGGAGGGGCAGAAGGTAAAGGGGGAAACAGACACAGGGGGAAGAGGGAGGGAAAGAGACACGGCGGGGGAAGAGACACAGGGGTGGGAGGAGGAAGAGACACAGGGGCAGGAGAAGGGGGGAAGAGACGGGAAGAGACATAGGGGAGGGAGAGAGGGGAAGAGACACAGGGAGTGGAAATGGGGAAGAGATATAGGGGAGGGAGAGGGGGGAGAGACACAGGGGATGGAGAGGGGGAAGAGATATATGGGAGAGCGAGGGGGGAAGAGACACAGGGGAAAGATAAACGGCAGGGAGAGGGGAGCAGAGACACAGGGGAGGGATGGGGTAGAGACAGGGAAAGAGACACAGAGGAGGGAGAGGGGGAGAGACAGGGGAAAGAGACACAGGGGTGGGAAAGGGAGAAAGAGACACAGAGGAGGGAGAGGGGGAGAGACAGGGGAAAGAGACACAGGGGTGGGAGAGGGGGAAAGAGACACAGAGGAGGGAGAGGGGGAGAGACACAGGGGGAAAGAGACACAGGAGGGAGGCAGAAGAGACGGGGAAAGAGACACAGGGGAGGAAGAGGAGGAATAGACACAGGGGAGGGAGAGGGCAGGAAGAGACAGGAAGAGACACAGGGGAGGGAGAGGGTGGGAAGAGATGGGAAAGAGACACAGGGGAGGGAGAGGGGGAAGAGACACAGGGGAAGGGGAAGAGACAAGGGGGAGGGGAGAAGAGACACAGGGGAGGGAGAGGGAGGAAGAGACACAGGTCAGGGAAAGGGGGAGGAGAGACACAGGGGAGGGAGAGGGGGAGAAGAGACACAGGGGAGGGAAAGGGGAGAAGAGACACAGGGGAGGGAGAGGGAGGAAGAGACACAGGGGAGGGAGAGGGAGGAAGAGACACAGGGGAGGGAGAGGGGGAGAAGAGACACAGGGAAGGGAGAGGGAGAAGAGACACAGGGGACGGAGAGGGAGGAAGAGACACAGGGGAGGGAGAAGGGAGAAGAGACAGGGGAGGGAGAGGGAGTAAGAGACACAGGGAGGGAAAGGGGGAGAAGAGACATAGGGGAGGGAGAGGGGGAGAAGAGACACAGGGGAGGGAGGGGGAGAAGAGACACAGGGGAGGTGAGGGAGGAAGAGACACAGGGAATGGAGTGGGGGAAGAGATATATGGGAGAGCGAGGGGGAAAGAGACACAGGGGAAAGATAGACGGCAGGGAGAGGGGAGCAGAGACACAGGGGAGGGATGGGGTAGAGACAGGGAAAGAGACACAGAGGAGGGAGAAGGGGAGAGACAGGGGGAAAGAGACACAGGGGTGGGAGAGGGGGAGAGACAGGGGGAAAGAGACACAGGGGTGGGAGAGGCGGAAAGAGACACAGGAGGGGAGGCAGAAGAGATGGGGAAAGAGACACAGGGGAGGAAGAGGGGGAATAGACACAGGGGAGGGAGAGGGCAGGAAGAGACGGGAAGAGACACAGGGGAGTGAGAGAGTGGGAAGAGATGGGAAAGAGACACAGGGGAGGGAGAGGGGGAAGAGACACAGGGGAGGGGGAAGAGACAAGGGGGAGGGGAGAAGAGACACAGGGGAGGGAGAGGGAGGAAGAGACACAGGTCAGGGAAAGGGGGAGGAGAGACACAGGGGAGGGAGAGGGGGAGAAGAGACACAGGGGAGGGAAAGGGGAGAAGAGACACAGGGGAGGGAGAGGGAGGAAGAGACACAGGGGAGGGAGAGGGGGAGAAGAGACACAGGGGAGGGAGAGGGAGGAAGAGACACAGGGGAGGGAGAGGGAGGAAGAGACACAGGGAGGGAAAGGGGGAAAAGAGACATAGGGGAGGGAGAGGGGGAGAAGAGACACAGGGGAGGGAGGGGGAGAAGAGACACAGGGGAGGGAGAGGGAGGAAGAGACACAGGAGAGGGAGAGGGGTAGAAGAGACACAGGGGAGGGAGAGGGAGGAAGAGACACAGGGGAGGGAAAGGGGGAGAAGAGACACAGGGGAGGGAGAGGGGGAGAAGAGACACAGGAGAGGAAGGGGGCGGATGAGACACATCACATATTATACCGTTGTTTATGACGGGCAAATGACTAGTTTAATATATTAATTAATCTAATCATTTGTAAGATTTCCTTAATTGCCCCTTTTAAAAACATATTCAGATATGACGATTAATACGCTAGTCTGAAGAGCTCAGAGTTTATGGCTTTGTGGTTTGCACCATTTACAATCATTGAGCTCTAATGGATATTTAATACATGCCACAGCACAAATCCACATGTTGCTAAACTTACTGAAGCAATGACACTTTGGCGCATGGGTTATACATTGTGACAGAGTTATCCAGGGGGTTTATTTTAGTCACAAGGAGGACTGAAGGAGTTAACCTCTCTGCTCAGTTAATTAGATACACCTGGGAAGCCCAGATTTAAGACTAATGCTTGAGTGAGGGAGGGACTGCTTATGGACAGATTGTTGCAATTTGTCTGACCTGGAGAATAACACACCCAGTGAGACAGCAGCCTGCAGCTAATGACCGATTGGAGCAGCGTGGAGACTTGGAAATCTTAAGAAATATACAGGACAGGTTTAGCTGGTTAGTGAGGAAAACTACTTATTGGTTTCTTTATAAGGTAGTCGGTTCCCTGGTGGTCCAGTGGTTAGGATTTGGTGCTTTCAACGCTGGGACCTGATTTGGATTCCAGTCAGGGAACCAAGAGGTCACACCACCCTGCATGGCCATGCAGGGTTTCTCCTGGTCAGAACTTAGATGGGAAACCACCTGTCAACCCACTCCAGTATCTCTGCCATGAATACGAAGTGAATCAGCATGGTGTGTTGCGGTCCAAGAGGTCACAGAAAGTTGGACACGACTGATTGACCAAACACACACCTCAGTAGACGCTAGACCTATTTTGATTGATTTATTTTGTTTGTTATTTTTGTGTAACTGTATATATTTTTAGTATAACCTGGAAAATATATATAGCTTCTGGTATCACGTGTTTCTCCATCAAAGTGCCTGAAATATGGGTGCAAACCAAGAGGAGACTGGTATTCCTAAGTTAACCGCCTTCCAGAAATTACATACATCACCTAAATACTGCATACTGTATACACATGTATATGATTTGTTTCTTACATGTACATCCAGATGGGGGTCCTCTGACGTCTCTATGTTTTCATTTTCATAGTTCTCAGGGCTTCCAATCAAAGCTGCCACTTCAGCTGCCACCAAAGCCACCAAGGCACGTAGCACCATGATCTGTACACGGCCATGTAGACCTTTTCAGGGGCTTCCCAATATTTTTATCAGGATACTTTTCAGTTTACTACAGAAGATTTGTTCTGGAAGATCCTCAGTAGGGCAGAAGAAACGAGCGGTTGATTTGCAGATCTCTTGGGCAGCTATAGGTTTTGGTTCACCCAGTAAAGATCTCAGATGTTCATCACACTCCTCAGATATCTAATGGAGGAATCAAAGCAAGGAATCAAATCATATGATAGCAGATAAAACCATTTGGTCCACCTGGTACACTTATCACCTTATTTTATGTACCGGTCCAGAAACAACTGATGTGATCACATAAAATGTTTACCAAAGGGTCTGGTAGATGTAACCAATCACGGAATGCACCAGAAGAGTCACGTCATTGAGTTCTAGATCGATCATCACTATCTGATACAGGTGCTCATCAGTTGCTCTGTTTTATAAACAGTTTGTAAAACAAATAGAAGGAATGGAATTGGGTTTGAATTAAGCCGTGTAACAGAGTTATACTAGGGGGTTTATTTGAGCCACAGACTTTGCAAAGCTCTCTTCCCCCAGACTGAAGTGTTAACTGTCCTGCTCAGTTAATTAGCTTCACCTGAGCATACATGATTTAAGACTGCTCCTGGAGTACGGGTAGAGCTGCTGATGGATTGATTGCTTGCAGTTTGAACTGGAGAAAGAGACACACAGAGAGAAGTGTTCAGATGGCCTGAGCTAGACAAAGACATAGACAGCAGCTTACAGCTTATGATCGTTTGAAGCAGAGTGGGACCTAGAAATCTGAAGAAAGATACAGGCCAGTGATTAACAGACTAGTGGATTGTTTGTTTTTGCTCCACTCAAGTTTGGCTTCCATATTGGTTGACTGACCGCTAATTGAAATAAATAATTGGGAATAGTAGAAATAAAATTGATCATACTCACCACATAGGAGCTGACAAAACCACTCAAGTTGGAGGCTGAGGATAATCTGGAGATTTCAGACGGACTGAGCAGTAAACGCATCTGAATGAGGAAATGAGATACATGGACGGCTTATAGCAGACATTAGGAAACAACAATTATAGGGCTATTGGTTGCATCATAAAGAGGTAATTTGATAATATTTCACTGCTTGTTCTCTTTTAGATGCTTTGAGTATATAATTTAACTTGGCGACTTGGCAACCTGGCGACTGTTGGCCAATGTTAAGGATGATGCTAAGGATGACAGTCTGCTTTTGATTAAACCTGCATTTCAAAGTGCTTGTATTAATCATTACAAATAGTTTTACACATGTAAGAATATTACATGGCTGCTGTGGTCATACATTTAATAAATATTAAAAGGAAGAACTGCACTAGAAACTTACCAATGTTTTTACAATGGAAAATATAAAATATGACTGCAATATATTACCTTTTACATGTTATTGTAATGATGTCTCTGTGAGAGCTGAACTTTTATTATCTGCTGTTCTACAGTGTGAGTTGGGAGAAGACTTTGAATGCACAGGAAGTTTGTATCTGTATAATGGAAATGCGGTGGCTACACCTACCAGTGCATTCATTAGGTCCAATGGAAGGCTCATTAATTTAAACCATTCTGTAAAAGTAACAGTCAGTGACAGTTTATTATTCTCAGGTAACATTATGTGCAAAAATACATTATCAAATACCCCTTTTCAGATGCAGAAAAGAAAAAAAGGTCTTTCCACGTCCATTTAATTAGTGTATTAAGCAATAGTCAGAGAAATGCCCGCTTAAACAAGGACAGGGGGCACTTAACAGAAATCAATGCAATGTTTAGTTATTATTTTACTTCTCCACGTTACAGGCTGCTGGGAAATACAAATTATCACTGGCCATAATAGAACTCAGAGCTGTAATCTGATTGGTTAAAAATAACCAATCAGAATACAGCTGTGAGTTCTATTATGGCCAGTGATAATTTGCTAAGATTCTTATATAAATTGTAGTTATATATTTTTAATAATTTCAATATAAACAGCAATTAGATTAGATTGCACCTTCAAAAATGTACAGCTTTACTGCCTTTGCAGGGCATGTCATGCTAGAAATACTTCAGTCGCCCTCACCTCAAAATCTGCTGACTCCACAGAAAACACTTTAGTGGGTGCGCCATATTGGAATTCACTTTCCTTTGCATTTGGACCCTGTGAAGAAAGAAACCAGACTATTTTGTTTCTTTCATATTGTTGAGGTTCGATTCCAGCCAGGGGCGTAGGAGGCTAAAAACATCTGGGGTGGGTAAAGTTTAAAGAGAAAAGAAAAATGGTGGCCCGGACTTATGCAATTCAACTCTACTCCCAGGACAGACAGCATCCAAGGGGATAAGAGAGGGCAGATCAACCAAGGGAAGAGAGGGCATATCCACCAAGGGAAGAGAGGGCAGGTCAACCAAGGGAAGAGAGTGCAGGCCAACCAAGGGAAGAGAGTGCAGACCAAACAAGGAATGAGAGTGCAGGTCAACCAAGGGAAGAGCGGGCAGGTCAACCAAGGGAAGAGAGTGCAGGGCAACCAAGGAAAGAGAGTGCAGGGCAACAAAGGGAAGAAAAGGCAGGTCAACCAAGGGACGAGAGGTCAGGTCAACCAATGGAACAAAAGGGTAGATCACCCAAGGGAAGAGAGTGCAGGCCAACCAAGGGAAGAGAGGACAGGCCAACCAAGGGAAGAGAGGGCATGTAAGCCAATGGAAGAAAGGGCAGATCACCCAAGGGAAGAAAGTGCGGGCCAACCAAGGGAAGAGAGTGCAGGGCAACCAAGGGAAGAGAAGGCAGGTCAATCAAGAGAAGAGAGGACAGGTCAACCAATGGAAGAAAGGGTAGATCACCCAAGGGAAGAGAGTGCAGGCCAACCAAGGGAAGAGAGGACAGGCCAACCAAGGGAAGAGAGGACAGGCCAACCAAGGAAAGAGAGGACAGGCCAACCAAGGGAAGAGAGGACAGGCCAACCAAGGGAAGAGAGGGCAGGTCAACCAAGGGAAGAGAGTGCAGGCCAACCAAGGGAAGAGAGTGCAGGCCAACCAAGGGAAGAGAGTGCAGGCCAACCAAGGGAAGAGAGTGCAGACCAAACAAGGGAAGAGAGGGCAGACCAAACAAGGGAAGAGAGGGCAGGTCAACCAAGGGAAGAGCGGGCAGGTCAACCAAGGGAAGAAAGTGCAGGGCAACCAAGGAAAGAGAGTGCAGGGCAACCAATGGAAGAAAGGGTAGATCACCCAAGGGAAGAGAGTGCAGGCCAACCAAGGGAAGAGAGGACAGGCCAACCAAGGGAAGAGAGGGCATGTAAGCCAAGGGAAGAAAGGGCAGATCACCCAAGGGAAGAAAGTGCGGGCCAACCAAGGGAAGAGAGTGCAGGGCAACCAAAGGAAGAGAAGGCAGGTCAACCAAGAGAAGAGAGGACAGGTCAACCAATGGAAGAAAGGGTAGATCAACCAAGGGAAGAGAGTGCAGGCCAACCAAGGGAAGAGAGGACAGGCCAACCAAGGGAAGAGTGGGCAGGCCAACCAAGGAAAGAGAGGACAGGCCAACCAAGGGAAGAGAGGGCAGGTCAACCAAGGGAAGAAAGGGCAAATCATCCAAGGGAAGAGAGTGCAGGCCAACCAAGGAAAGAGAGTGCGGGCCAACCAAGGGAAGAGAGGGCAGGTCAACCAAGGGAAGAGAGTGCATGCCAACCAAGGGAAGAGAGTGCATGCCAACCAAGGGAAGAGAGTGCAGACCAACCAAGGGAAGATAGTGCAGGTCAACCAAGGGAAGAGCGGGCAGGTCAACCAAGGGAAGAAAGTGCAGGGCAACCAAGGAAAGAGAGTGCAGGGCAACTAATGGAAGAAAGGGTAGATCACCCAAGGGAAGAGAGGACAGGCCAACCAAGGGAAGAGAGGGCATGTAAACCAAGGGAAGAAAGGGCAGATCACCCAAGGGAAGAAAGTGCGGGCCAACCAAGGGAAGAGAGTGCAGGGCAACCAAGGGAAGAGAGGGCAGGTCAACCAAGGGAAGAGAGGACAGGCCAACCAAGGGAAGAGAGGGCATGTTAACCAAGGGGAGAAAAGGCAGATCACCCAAGGGAAGAGAGTGCAGGGAAACCAAGGGAAGAGAGGGCAGACCAAACAAGGGAAGAGAGGGCAGGTCAACCAAGGGAAGAAAGGGCAGATCACCCAAGGGAAGAGAGTGCAGGGCAACCAAGGTAAGAAACGGCAGACCAAACAAGGTAAGGGAGGGCAGGTCAACCAAGGGAAGAGAAGGTAGGCCAACCAAGGGAAGGGGGGGGGGGTCAACCAAGGGACGAAAGGGCAGACCACCCAAGGGAAGATAGTGCAGACCAACCAAGGGAAGAGAGTGCAGGGCAACCAAGGGAAGAGAAGGCAGGTCAACAAAGGGATAGAGAGTACAGGTCAACCAATGGAAAACAGGTTAGATCACCCAAGGGAAGAGAGTGCAGGCCAACCAAGGGAAGAGAGTGCAGGGCATCCAAAGGAAGAGAGGGCAGGTCAACCAAGTGAAGAGAGGGCAGGCCACTCAGGGGAAGAGAGGACAGGCCAACAAAGGGCAGAGAAGACATGCCAACCAAGCAAAGACGGTACAGGCAACCAACAAGTATATGGAAAACATACAATAGTGGTGCACTACACAATATAAACACAATGTATTAAAATTAGGCTGTTCTCCAAATATTTTTTTATTTCAATAAACAGGTATAGCAGAAAGGCAAATATGATATCATAATAATCTGCAGAGAGCACAGATAACATAAGGAAGATAGAGAGATATGGAGAGTAGATTGAGAAAGGATAGAAATTCAGAAAAACAAAAGAAAGTACTGTAATACAGAAAAAATAATATGTAACTAGATAGCCTTCCAGTGGTTGCTATTAAGAACAAGGGGGGTCAAAAGCTTTCCTGGGAGACACTTGGTCCACCATAGCCCTCTTGTGGCAAACGTTGGTAGTGCATGATTAAATATAATTTCCCTATTTTGTTTGCCCCTTATTCAAATAATCTGGGGGGGATATGTCCCCCCATCCACAGATCCTACTTGAATGATTCCAGCCTTTGATGATAATAATCTTAGATTTCAGAAATCATAACTGATAGTTAAAAAGGTTTAAATGACCCAAAAAACACTCCAACCAGAATCTGACTCAAATATATATATATATATATATTGTGACAGGACACTAGTCTCCCACTTTTGTGCATGTGTTTCAGCCACTTTGATGGAGCAAAACAATACAAGAAGCTGTATATACTTTTCCAAGTTTTACTAAAATCGTAGCCAGTGATACAAACAAAATTTTTTTTAAAGAAAATAATAGTCTGAGCTTCCACATAAGCACCACCTTAACTGACAGTTTCCTCACTAACCAGCTCTCATCCCACTAAACCTGGGTGGAGCAAAACAAACAGTACAGAGCAAACAATCTTTTTTTATTGTCCTGCAGCATATGATGTCCAGTGGGACTGTTGTTGGCCTGTGGAGATATTTTTATGTCCCAACTGTGCATTAGAAATAGGCTGTGTGCGCGAGGGTAAAACATTGGTTTATTTCTGTAAAGCGCTACTGTAGATGCGTAATGTTGTGATGTGCAAGTTCAGAGTGTAAAGTAGCATAGTTTTAAAACCTTAGTTTTAGACCACAACTTAGCACTGAGCAGTAGGTCAAGACTTGGCACAACCAACTGTGCATCTACCACTCACCTCATGCCAAGATCTCTTAGCTGCTGACGCCCGGTGCACTTTACTCATTTGGTTGCTCACAATGTACAGAGGCTTCTTGTCTTTTGTTCTGAAGACCAACGAGACCTGTTCCCTCTTCACTGTATAATCATTCTGAAGCTCGAACACCAGAGCCTTGGAAGCCATCTCTAACCAATGGCGGCCCTTCTGGACTCACAATGACCTGAGAGAGAGGATTGTTACTGGGCATTGGGAGGTATAATACTCCTATAACTCATTCTAGGGTGACCAAATTACCATTTAGAAGGGTCTGATGAACCAATCTATTGTGTTAATTAAAACATACTGGAGTAATTAAAAGTTTTACTGATGCAAACTAGTTCTTCTTCACTTATGAAGTGCACAGTTTCACAAGCTCTATAATATATAGAACTATATATCATATCAGTTAAATAACACACATATATACTACAAGTTACTATTTCATTCATAAAATCAACTTTTCACTTTTTAAATACGTGTACCAGGGAGCATTTCTGGGTAGGGACATGTTGATGTATAATTTAAGATTTATATATATTTCTACAAAGTAGACACAAACATTTGTTTTACAAAGATTAATAAAAGTTATGTTTTAATTTATCATTAAATAAATACATTAGTTGAGTTGTTTCTACCTCAAAATACTTTTATGCTCACAGCTTACACAGCTACTTATAGGAAGTTTTTCCCAATATACAGTGGTCCTTATATTTTGACAATACTGAACGAGCCAGGTGAGGGGTAAAATCATCACGACCCCCTTCATATTAAAGGGGCACTTTAGGGGTCTCTAAATAATACTTAGTCTTAATACCCCTTCTGGATCGCTACCTTGTTGTGGTGAAGGAGCTTGTGTACCACAATGAAGCTATGAGCTACACCAGACTTGGCCCCTCCCCTTACACAGACCCCACCCCTTTTAAAACTCCTCCCCTTGTTGTCATATTGACCTTTATATGCCCGACCCAATGAACTTATCCTTACCCCGCCTATTGAAATAGACTCCACCTACTGATTTTTTTAAAAATTCTCGAATCTTGGGATTCTGGCAAATAACAACGTTTCTCTTGTGCATGAATGCAATGACACTCACCAACAGTTGACTCTCCTTCTCGGGTGTCTTCAAGTGTAGTAGTCAAAAATAGTCTGCAGCCGCAGAGTGCTTGGACCTGGGCGTGATATAAAACAAGCAAACAAATCAGAGAGTGCAAGACCCCAACAGTACTAAAAAACACTTATGAAACCAAACAAGACTATCTATACTATCTAACCATAATGAAATAAAACATATTATACAAAGCGGGACTATATAGGACACAACCGGACCTTAAAACCCCACATTACACCAAGCAGGACTATATAGGCCCAAACCGTACCTAAAAAAACATAAAATACCAAGGGCCTCATTCTATTAGCGGCCGCAGCCGTTGCGGGGCCG
The DNA here is from genome assembly GCA_027410445.1 of Discoglossus pictus. Taxonomy (NCBI): domain Eukaryota; kingdom Metazoa; phylum Chordata; class Amphibia; order Anura; family Alytidae; genus Discoglossus; species Discoglossus pictus. Next base: position 284,363,295 of record CM050168.1, read on the forward strand.
CAAGGACCGGCCGCAAGCTTTCTGGCTATTCTATTCCCCTCCGGCCGGGGATTCCGGCAGGCTTGCGGCCGGTGCCTTGCTATCTCTTGCGGCCGCTCGCACCGGAGGAAATCCTTTGATCTAAAACGGCCGCAAGAGTTTCGGCCGTAAGAAAATCCTATTTGCAATTCAATTGCTCCGGGAACCCTCTCTGCAAGGCTAAAAACGAGCCGCTGCTTACTTGCAGGAAAGAGGTCCCGCTAGCACCAATTAAGCACATAAAATAGCTCAAATAAAGCCATCCTGCACTTTGAGAAGACTATAAAGGGAATTTAGGTGTTAGAAAAAATAGCACATAATTATCCTATACTCAAATCCGTAAAATATTTTATTTTTAATATACGTAAAATATACATGTAAAAGGTCCAGAGTGCTTGGAGCACCTCAGACATGCCCACGCCGCAGCTGGAAAATAAACAGTTAATTCGAACTCGGGTTTGGGCTGATGTGCAAGCTTGAGAGGGGGTTACTTTTAATCCTCATGTCCCCCAATATGATCCCTAGCATTTACAGAGCTGTACAGTGCAGGCTTGAATTTATTTTTGAGTTTTTAGATTTCTGAGATTACGGCCGGTTCCAAGATATGCGGCCGGCCGTAAAAGGAGATCCTTGCGGGGCCGTATAATAGAATCGCGAGTTAACTGAACCCCCGCAAGGAATCGCAGCCTTACAGACGATTTACGGCCGATAATAGAATGAGGCCCCAAGTGACTATATAGGCCCAAACCAAACCTTAAAAACCCACATTGCACACCATATAAGCCCCAATCATACCTTTAAAACCTTAAAATACCAAGCGGGACTACATAGGCCCAAACCGGACCTTAAAAACCTTAAAATACCAAGCGGTACTATATAGGCCTCAACCGGACCTTAAAAACCCACATTACACCAAGTGGGTCCATACAGGGCCCCAACTGTACCTTTAAAACCTTAAAATACCAAGTGGGACTATATAGGCCCCAACCGGACCTTAAAAACCCACATTACACCAAGCAGGACCATATAGTCCCTAACCGGACCTTAAAAACCCACATTACACCAAGCGGGACCATATAGGCCCCAACCGGATCTTTAAAACCCACATTACACCAAGCCGGAATATATAGGCCCCAACCGGACCTTTAAAACCTTTAAATATCAAGCGGGACTATATTGGCCCAAACCGGACCTTAAAAACCCACATTACACAAAACGAGACCATATAGGCCCCGACCGGACCTTAAAACCCCACATTACACTAAGCAGGAATATATAGGCCCAAACCGGAACTTAAAAACCCACTTTACCTCAAGCGGGGCCATATAGGCCCTAATCAGACTGTAAAAACCCACATTACAACAAGCAAGACCATATAGGCCCCAACTGGACCTTAAAAACCCACATTACAACCAGCGGGACTATATAGGCCCCAACCGGACCTTTAAAACCCACATTACACCAAGTGGGACAATATAGGCCCCAACTGGACCTTTAATCCCTTAAAATAATAAGCGGGACCATGTAGGCCCAAACTGGACCTCAAAAACCCACATTACAACAAACGGGACTATATAGTCCCCAACCGGACCTTAAAAACCCACATTACACCAAGCTGGACCATATAGGCCACCACCGGACGTTACAAACCCACATTACACCAAACGGGACTATATAGGCCCCAACCGGACCTTTAAAACCTTAAAGTACCAAGAGGGACAATATGGGCCCAACAGGACCTTAAAAACCCACATTACACTAAGCGGGACCATATAGGCCCAAAGTGGACCTTTAAAAACCCACATAACACCTAGCAGGACCATATAGGCCCAAACCAGACATTAAAACCCACATTACACCAAGCAGGTGTTGGCAAAAATTGCTTAGAATCCCCTTGGACTGCAAGAAGATCCAATAAATATGTACTTCAGGAAATCAAGACAAAACTGTTCACTGGAAGCTATGATTATGAGGCTGAAGCTCAAATATTTTGGCCATATCATGAGAAGACAGGAAAGACTCTGTTGCTGGGAAAGATTGAAAACATAAGAAGAAGGGGGCGGAGATGGATAGATGAGGTCACTGAAGAAATGAACATGAACTTAATCGAGCTCAGCGAAGCAGTGACTGACAGATGAACCTGGCCATACGGTCACGGAGAGTCGGTCATGACTGAACAACTAAACAACAACAGGGCTTGATAAGAAAAAAAAACTTTATTAAACTTCTACTGTGCATTTAAACAAGTAATTACTATTTTCCATCATGCCCCCAGGCTATATAAGTTCTAGATTGTTCCACCCGTTGAATGAAGTATTGTGGCTGGAGTGAAGCATAGTGAGGGTTATCTACAATATGGTAGTGGTTGGCGACTAAAACGTCTAGCATCTCCCAGGTACTTATGTGTGTTTTATTCAATTTGGTACTTCCCCACTCCAGCCACAATACTTCATTCAGGGGAAGGAGAGGTCTGGAGCATATACAGCCTAGAGGTATGATTAAAAAATGATAAATAATTGTTTATATGCTCAGTAAAAGTTTAATAAAGGATCTTTATCTTTTCTTACACAACTATTACTATTATTTTATTGCATATTCCACAAATATAAGCAATTCTGGATAATCTACAAATGACCTTTTAACAACACTTTCTTGCAAACGTCATATTTTTATACTGATATAAAGCAAAGTAATATATGACCTTTTGTATTGTTTAATACACAGTCTTGAAAACCTGATCATTGAATGTCTTATCAGCTTGAGAAAACATGTAGAGATCAACACGGCTCCTTATCAGATCCCAAGCAGTGACGGAGCTAATGCCGGAGCAGCAGGTGCAAAGCACCAGAGCCAACAGCAGGGTAGAGGCTGTCTGCAAACTGCAGTTATGTTAACTTATTAGAGGAGGGAAGATAATTATTATTCTTATAGAAAGGTGATCTGATCACCCTCTGGTTATATGACCATCTACATATCTTTTGGGGGTTTTATTCTATAGAGATGTATAAGAGGGGCCCCAAATTATATATATATATATATATATATATATATATATATATATATATATATATATATATATATATATATGTTTATATATGTATACATAGATATATAAATATATATCTATATATATACATATATATATATATATATAAAAATATATAAATACATAAATAAATAATAAATATATATAAATACATAAATATATATATATATATATATATATATATATATTTATATTGTGTCTTTAGATCCTTGGCGCTTATCTTCAGTTTCTTTTTCCTTAGTGCTGAAAAATAGACAAGGAGAAAAGAGGCTCCTCTAAGGTAGTAGGTTTTGCAAATGAGGAAAGTTCTTTAAAATATAGGTAATCTCCTTACATTTATGTCAGATTATTCAGGCCCTCAGATCCTGTCACTGCTCTCCTTGTGCAGGGTTATATGTGCCGTCAGCTTTATGCATGAAGTCATCAGGGAGAGAGAGGTATGGTCAATAAAGTTTTAATACAAAGTAAAAAATAATATAAAAAGCTTACATTAGGTTTAGTAATGTCCACAAATGGAAGATAACTTCCTTCAGTCCTCTGTGTCTGTATCTCCACAGGTCAGCAGCAGCAGCCCTCCACGTGCTGTGATTCTGTTTCCTGCTTTGGTAGTCACAGGTGGAACTGTTTAATCACTCAACCGGTTTCACACTTGTGCTTCATCTGGAGTGGGTGGTTGTATTGTTCTGATCTTCTATTTAAGTCATTCTCTTAATTGACTTGATAATGCTCAGCATTTACAATTAACTTCTCAATTAGTTCATAAATAATAAAAAATACATTTTTACACCATAGTATACTTAAAACAAATATACCACTTTTATAAAATTACAAGGTACAGTTAAAACATTATATGTGTTAAAATAGTTTTCTAACACTCATGATATAATTTATTTAACAACATAATTATTTGTGTGTTAATATATTCTTGCTGATTGGAACTGATAAATGGTATCTTTTTCCCATTTTTACTGCCAACTAATTTTACTTCATGGTATTGCAGTTTGATAGTGACTTGGTAGCTGATTTTATTAGATGAAACAATTTAAGTCAAAATCTACATTTAAACCTTTGGGGGCCATGGTGTTTAAATAATATATTAACTCTCCTTCTTTTTGAGATAATGTTTTTACTGTGTTTCCCCCTCTCCAATTCTGTTTAATCTCTACAACACCCATAAATTTCATTTCTCCTGGGTTTTGTTTGTGTACTTCTTTAAAGTGTTTTGAAACTGAATGATTTGGAAAACCTTTTTTGATATTTCTGATATGTTCCTCAATTCTTTTGTGAAGAGGTCTGGAGGTGCGGCCTATGTATTGTTTCTTACAGCTACATTCTAGTATGTAGACTACATTTCTAGATTTACATGATATTTTATTTGACACCTTAACTTGATTTGTATTTGAAGTACTTTCCACTATACTGTCTTTAGGAAATGTATTTTTACAGGTTTTGCATGCATTACATAGCCCACATCTGAAAAATCTCCCTTTCTCTTTTTTATTTGTAGTCTGTTCTGTATTTATCATGCTTTTAACTAGCCTGTTTTTTAGATTACCCGATCTCCTGAATATCATTTTTGGGCTTTTAGGCAAAATGTCTTTTAAAGAGCTATCCTTCATAAGTATATGCCAATTTTTTCTTATCGCTTTCTTTATCTGTTTATGATTTTTGTTATAATCCATGATGATAGACATTTCATATTCTCTATTTTCTTCCTTTTTTTTTGCTTTTATATTCTAGCATAGTATTCCTATCAATTTTCTTTATCTCTTCTAAGGCATTGTCTATTTCTTGTTCTGGGTAGTTTTTTTCTACAAATTTCTTCTTAATGTTTTCTGCTTGTTTGAGAAATATTTTGTTATCACTGCAGTTTCTTTTACTTCTTCTGAACTCCCCTTTTGGTATATTCCTTAGCCATTGCTCATGGTGTTGACTGCTTTTTAAGATGAAATTCGAACAGTCTGTGGGTTTAAAATATGTTTTTGTTTTAATGTTGCCATCCTCTATATAGATGTTTAAGTCTAGAAAGTTTACCTCTTTTTGACTTGTTTGTTCTACAAATTGTAAGTTATTTTTATTATTATTAATGTCCTTAATAAATTCCTTTAGATCTTGTTCACTACCTTTCCAAATGAAAAGGATATCATCCACATATCTTTTCCATGTAATAATGTTATTTTTCAGAGGTACCATTTCTAGGAAGGTCTCTTCCCACCAACCCATGAATAGATTCGCATAGCTTGGGGCAAATTTAGTTCCCATCGCTGTCCCTCTGTCTTGCAGGAAAAATTCATTTTCAAACCAAAAATAATTGTTATGAAGGATAAAATGTATTCCTTCTAGAATGAAGTTTATTTGTTCCCTTTTTAACTTTTTTTCTTGATTTAAGAAATATTTTGTAGCATTTAAACCTTGCTCATGATCTATGATAGTGTATAATGAGGTAACATCTATTGTAACTAACCACCAATCTTTTTTCCATTTTAGTTGTTCTACAAAGTTAATTATAGCGGTGGTGTCTTTTACATATGACGGCAGTTTTTTTACCTCAGACTGGAGGAAGTAATCAATATATTCTGACAAGTTTGTAGTGATGGAATCAATACCTGAAATTATTGGTCTGCCAGGGGGGTTAGTTAGATGAAGCACAAGTGTGAAACCGGTTGAGTGATTAAACAGTTCCACCTGTGACTACCAAAGCAGGAAACAGAATCACAGCACGTGGAGGGCTGCTGCTGCTGACCTGTGGAGATACAGACACAGAGGACTGAAGGAAGTTATCTTCCATTTGTGGACATTACTAAACCTAATGTAAGCTTTTTATATTATTTTTTACTTTGTATTAAAACTTTATTGACCATACCTCTCTCTCCCTGATGACTTCATGCATAAAGCTGACGGCACATATAACCCTGCACAAGGAGAGCAGTGACAGGATCTGAGGGCCTGAATAATCTGACATAAATGTAAGGAGATTACCTATTTTTTAAAGAACTTTCCTCATTTGCAAAACCTACTACCTTAGAGGAGCCTCTTTTCTCCTTGTCTATTTTTCAGCACTAAGGAAAAAGAAACTGAAGATAAGCGCCAAGGATCTAAAGACACAATATAAAGACATAGAAAAAGATTTTAAAGGGATCTGAAAAATTGGATCAGGCTGCTTGTCTTAAGAATACTGAATTTGGTACACAACACAATTGCTTTTTATAATTATTTTTATTTAATTGTATAAAAGTGTGTTACAAAATTTTTTTACTGCTTTTTAATCCAGAAGCGCAGTTAGATACACAATTAACATATATATATATATATATATAAATAAATATAATTATATATATATATATATATATATATATATATATATATATATATATGTATATATATATATATATATATATATATATATATATATATATATATATATATAATGTGAATATTAATAATGCAAATCAATGCTGGATACTTACACTCCAAGCAGTTCGCTGTTTCTTGTTGGAAGCTGGAATGTAAAGTAGCAGCTGAACTTCATATCAAGATTTAAATACTGCGTATTCTGGGTTATTTAAGTTTTGTTTAAGTTTAAATGACACACCTCACACACATGACAACCCTTAAATACAAAAAAAAAAATTTGGTTAAATAACCACTGCACGCAGATACTTAAAGGACAAATTCCACTAAAATCAAGTTCCTTTTATATTAAAGGTCACTTTTAGAAATATATATATATATATATATATATATATATATATATCACATATTATAATTGTCTAACTGCGATTCGTCGTCACGCTTCAGACGAATCGCAGTTTGACAATTATGAAGTGCTGCGCATTGCGCAGAGCGCGGCGCGAGCCGCGCATGCGCAGAGCGCGGCCCGAGCCGCGCATGCGCGCAACGCGGCCCGAGACAAAGAGTGAAGAAGAGGGGGGGGGGGGGGGGGTAGAGGCACAGAGGGAGAGTGGGGAAGAGGGGAGGGAGAGTGGGGGAGAGTGGGGAAGAGAGGCACAGAGGGAGAGTGGGGAAGAGGGAGAGGGGGGGAGAGGCACGGCACAGAGGGAGAGTGGGGAAGAGGCACAGAGGGAGAGTGGGGAAGAGACACAGAGGGAGGGGGAAGAGACACAGAGGGAGGGGGGAGAGACACAGAGGGATAGGTGGGAAAGAGACACAGGGGAGGTAGAGGAGGGGGAAAAGACACACGGGAGGGAGAACAGGGGGAAGATACACATGGGAGGGAAATGGGGGGGGAAGAGGGGAACAGACACAGGGGGAAGGGGGAAAGAGACACCGGCCAGGGGGGAACAGGCACAGAGGGAGAGGGGGGAAGAGGCACAGAGGGAGAGGGGGGAAGAGACACAGGGGGGAGAGATACAGAGGGTGAGGGAGGAAGAGACACAGAGGGAAAGGGGGGAAGAGGTACAGAGAGAGGGGGAAAGAGGCACACAGGGGGGGGAACAGAGGAAGGGGTGAAGAGACACAGTGGCGAGACACACAGAGAGAGGCGGGGGAAGAGGCACAGAGGGAGAGGGTGGAAGACACAGAGGGTGAGGGGGAAGAGACAGGGAGGAAGAGGCACAGAAAGAGGAGGGGGAAGAGACACAGGGGAGTGAGAGGAGGGGGAAGAGACACAGGGGAGAGAGTGCAGGGGGGAAGATACACAAGGGAGGGAAATGGAGACACGAGGAAGGCCGGAACAGACACAGGGGGAGGGGGAAAGAGACACAGGCCAGGGGGGAACAGACACAGGGGAGGGTTGGGGGAGACACAGGGGGGGGAAGAGATGCATGGGAGGGAGAAGGGGGAAAGAGACACAGGGGAGGAGTTTAGAGACACGGGAGGGAGAGGGAGGTAAAAACACAGGGGGGCAGGAGATACAAAGGAGGTAGACGAGGTGGAAGGAGACACAAGGGAGGGAGAGGAGGGGGGAAATAAGACACGAGGGAGGAAGTAGACAGAGGGAGAGACTCGCAATGAGCTCCAAAGGGGCTCATTGCAAGGCCTGTGATGAGCGCCAAAGGCGCTCATCACAAGGCCAGTAAAGTAGAGGGGGAGAGGCTTACATTGTGTGGCAAACAGCATTGCCAGGCTTCAGTTTTTATTGCCGTCATTTTTGACGGGCAAGTCGCTAGTATATATATATATATATATATATATATACACTGCTCGAAAAAATAAGGGGAACTTAAACAACACAATGTAACTCCAAGTCAATCACACTTCTGTAAAATCAAACTGTCCATTTAGGAAGCAACACTGAGTGACAATCAATTTCACACGCTGTTGTGCAAATGGGATAGACAACAGGTGGAAATTATGGGCAATTAGCAAGACACCCCCAATAAAGGAGTGATTCTGCAGGTGGTGACCACAGACCACTTCTCAGTTCCTATGCTTTCTGGCTGATGTTTTGGTCACTTTTTAATGCTGGTGGTGCTTTCACTCTAGTGGTAGCATGAGACAGTCTACAACCCACACAAGTGGCTCAGGTAGTGCAGCTCATCCATTATAGCACATCAATGCGAGCTGTGGCAAGAAGGTTTGCTGTGTCTGTCAGCGTAGTGTCCAGAGCATGGAGGCGCTACCAGGAGACAGGCCAGTACATCAGGAGATGTGGAGGAGGCCGTATGAGGGCAACAACCCAGCATCAGGACCGCTACCTCCGCCTTTGTGCAAGGAAGAGCACTGCCAGAGCCCTGCAAAATGACCTCCAGCAGGTCACAAATGTGCATGTGTCTGCTCAAACGGTCAGAAACAGACTCCATGAGGGTGGTATGAGGGCCCGACATCCACCGGTGGGGGTTGTGCTTACAGCCCAACACCGTGGATTATGTTTGGCATTTGCCAGAGAACACCAAGATTGGCAAATTTGCCACTGGCGCCCTGTGCTCTTCACCGATGAAAGCAGGTTCACACTGAGCACATGTGACAGACGTGACAGGGTCTGGAGACGCTGTGGAGAACGTTCTGCTGCCTGCAACATCATCCAGCAGGACCGGTTTGGCAGTGGATCAGTAATGGTGTGCGGTGGCATTTCTTTGGGGGGCCACACAGCCCTCCATGTGCTCGCCAGAGGTCGCCTGACTGCCAATAGGTACCGAGATGAGATCCTCAGCCCCCTTGTGAGACCATATGCTAGTGTGGTTGGCCCTGGGTTCCTCCTAATGCAAGGCAATGCTAGACCTCATGTGGCTGGAGTGTATCAGCAGTTCCTGCAAGACAAAGGCATTGATGCTATGGACTGGCCCGCCCGTTCCCCAGACTTGATTGAGCACATCTGGGACATCATGTCTCGCTCCATCCACCAACGTCACGTTGCACCAAAGACTGTCCAGGAGTTGGCAGATGCTTTAGTCCAGGTCTTGGAGGAGATCCCTCAGGAGACCATCCGCCACCACATCAGGAGCATGCCCAGGCGTTGTATAGAGGTCATACAGGCACGTAGAGGCCACACACACTACTGAGCCTCATGTTGACTTGTTTTAAGGACATTATATCAAAGTTGGATCAGCCTGTAGTGTATTTTTCCACTTTCATAATGGGGGTGACTCCAAATCCAGACCTCCATGGGTTGAAAAATGTGATTTCCATTTTTTAATTTTTGTGTCATTTTGTTGTCAGCACATTCAACTATGTAAAGAACAAAGTATTTCATAAGAATATTTAATTCATTCAGATCTAGGATGTGTTATTTTAGTGTTCCCTTTATTTTTTTGAGCAGTGTATATATATGTAAAAGTGGAACTAGTCTAGGTTGCCACAATCTCCTTCATGTTTGTGGAAGCTGCCACAAGCTGTGACACGGAGCTCTGTGAGATGATTTGATCAAAAGTTCAAGAACTAGCTCAAGAGCCAATGAACCACGGCCAACTACAACATCTAATTGATACATTTGCACTTGTAATTATGCTGCTGCTGCAGTAGTGGTCCAGTGTTTGGGATTCGGTGCTTTCACCACTGCGACCTGGGTTTGATTCCAGTCAGGGAACCAAGAGGTCACACCACCCTGAAGCCATTCAGGGTTGGGCCTGGTCAGTACTTGGATGAGAGACCATCTAGGAATACCAGGAGCTGGATACTGTGGCCCACTGGAGAAGGAACTGACAACCCACTCCAGTATCTCTAACACAAATATAAGTGGATCAGCATGACTATGGGCATAAAGATGTGGTGTGTTACGGTCACGGGGAGTCGGGCACGACTGTACGACAAAACAACAACAACAAATAATCTACCATTTAAGTTTCTGGTCTTAAACTTTCTCAGGTGGGAGGAGATGTTGAATGCAAAGGAAGCTTCTATCTGCACAATGGGAATGTGGCAATTAAAACTGCCAGTGCTTTCAATAGAACAAATGAAAGCTCTTACTTTTACAAGGACACACTCCTGAGAAGGTATCAGACATTTAGCCAAATTATTATATTCTTCACAAATATGTATTTTTTTCACCAAAATGATAACGGCCCTTTATTTTAAAGATAACGTCAGTCCTGAAATTCCCATGAAAGACAATATTTTATGAAATATTAATTTTTTTACATTCTCTGAATTGTGACGTTCACCAAAATGCGTTCCGAGTGCTGCCTCGCCCGGTTTAAGGGGCAAAGCCCTTAAGGTAAAATGATGAAAAGTGTTGAAATGCTGTTTGTCACATAATGGAAGTGTACTGGGTCCCGCAACTATATAGACCCCTATAGGACACCAATTAACCCATGTAATAACACTATAAGTGCCATGACGGTCATCCAGAACCCACATAACACAAAGTGTAAGCACTACACTATTCACCCTAACTATACCCCACTAACCCAACCCTGGGCCTATTTAATCCTAACAGTATCTATGTAACCCTAACTGGGCCTATTGAACCCTAACTGGGCCTATTTAACACAGTCTCTTATGGGGGTCTATACAGACCCTCATAAGCCTCCATTTAACCCCATCAGTCTCATAAGGGTATATAAAGACCCTCATGGGACAGTTAGAACCCTAACATTAACCCCATGACACTAAGTACAAACACTACACTGCACTATATCCCCTCCCCAATAAACCATTAAATCTAAACTAACCTCCCTCTGCCCTAACCTATTAAAACCTACTAATAACCCCCCATCTGACTAATTACAGAAAATAATAAAACCTAACTCACCAAAAATAATAAAACCTAAGTCACAGAAAAAAAAAAAAAAGCTACATTACAGAAGGAAAAAAAAGCTACATTACAAAAAATATAAAAAAGCTACATTACAACATTTAAAAAAAAAAAAGCTACATTACAACCCCCCCCACTACAGAAATAAAAAAAAGTATAACACACCTGAAAAGGAAATACATACAAAATATATGCTTCGCATTGCAGTACATACAAAATATAATACAGTAATATACACAATATCTAAAATACAATACACCCTATCTAAACACAATACCCTCTATGTAAATTACAATACCCACAATCTAAATACATTAAACCCTATCTAAATACAATACCCTCTATGTAAAATACAATACCCACTATTTAAATACATTAACCCCTATCTAAATACAATACCTCCTATCTAAATACAATACCCTCTATCTAAAATACAATACCCCTATCTAAAATACATCCCCTCTATATAACATACATTAAAACCTATCTACATACACAAACCCTAAATCTAACCTAAAATAGAATAATTAAGAACACTTACCTTTGCAGATGTCCCTTCAGATCGCCCCCCTAGTAAGAAAAAAAACATAAAATTCCTACATAACACTACATAGCAAAAATAAACATTGCAAATATTCTAAATCTTCTACTCACCTTTCCAGTATGTCCCCGTCCTTCCTATTGTTTTCTCCGGCTCGGCCCCTGTTAAAAATAAACATTACATTAGTACACATGAATACACACTCAAAATAAAATAGAATAAACATAATATACATTCAACTTACCTCGGCGCGATGTCCCCGTCCTTGTCCTCTTCTGCCCCGGCTGGGCCCTTGATAAATCCGCGCTCTTACCAAAAAAAAAAACGAACAGAGCTCCGTACTCGCTGAGCTACTTGACGCTAATGAGGCCCCTAAAGCCTCTTCTGCAAGAAAATTGGCAATCGCACCTTCTGAGTGGCTGAAAAGGCTGTCAATTAAATTTCAGCCAATCAGAAGGTGCCATTGTGTGAGCCAATCAGAATGGGATACACCCCTAAATCCCATTCTGATTGGCTAATTGACCTGACAACTTTTCTAAACCAATCAGAAGGCTCTATTGCCTTCAGCCAATCACAATGGTATACACGTGGTGATTGGCTGGAGGCATCTGCGCCTTCTGATTGGCTGCAGGCTGATTGACAGTGACAACAGCCAGTCAGAAGGCACTATTATTTTCAGCCAATCACAATGGGACCCACTCCCACGGGGTGGTTGGCTGAAGGCATCTGTGCCTTCTGATTGGATGTTGTAGCTGTCAATCAGGCTGCAGCCAATCAGCAGGTGCAGATGCCTTCAGGTTGGATTTCAATTGAGGTTAGATTTCAAAGTCCTATGGGCTTGGAGGTTGAAGCCATGAATGGATTACCCATTAGGCCAACTAGGCAGCAGCCCAAGGGTGCTTCCCTGTGAGGGGCGCCACTTCTTTTTTTTTTTTTAAATGAATTGCTTAAAAAAAATGAAATGTTGCAGTTCATAGACTGGCTACTAGGGTGTAATCACCTTGAACAAGACAGTTACAACAGGAAAGGGAACTTACACGTATAGAAAAGGCAAAAATGGGTCTGTGGAGGGGCTCCTCCACTTTACTGCCTAAGGGCTCCAAAAAGTTATATACAGCCCTGGTTGAAGCCCATAGGACTTAAAATTGATTGCTGTGATTGATATAACATGAAAATTGTATATGAAATAAAGTGTTGGAGAATGTGGTGCTATTAATTCTAATACCTAACATCACTTTCACTCTTCATAAAAGTACAGTTTTGCTTTTTTATTTGCTTTTAAAGTGCTCAGATTTGTCATTAAGCCCTTTGTGAGACCTCCTTGGTACCAGTAACTTGTTAGATATTTGCCATTTGCGGGCTTGACGGAGCGGTTAGCGAGGTGGAATCGGAGCAATTGAATAGCGATTTGCGATTTTAGCGTTCGGGACTCTTACTGCTGTGAAAGATCATAAGCTTGGTGGGCATTAAATTGCGGTTTTACAAATCACAATGAATCGCAGCTCGCAGCACGTAACTAGATTGGAGCCCCCAAAGAGAAGGCAATTGAATCGCAAAATAATTTGCGACCTTCACTTGTGAGCCCGGATCTCCAAAACAGAGCAATTGAATGAGGCTCAGTGTCAGTGGGCAGGGCCATATAGGGTAAAACGTTCACCAACCACCACTGCCTGTGTATATCTTTACTTTTCTGAACATTATTTCATTAAAAAGTGCTTAGAAGCCATTTCATCCTGCCTGAAATCATACAAATAGTTCCTAATAGGTTTTTCCCACTTGCAGCTCATGAAGACAGTGTGCTTCCCAGTACAGGGGTCTGTCAGCCTTTTTTAATGTAGAGGGAATTGCTAATGCTTTTGTATTTGTTTTTTAGCCGCCATTTTGTAACTGTATAATCCATGTAATCATACTCATAGAGCATTAACCTAATGTTTTTGCTTCTACTTATCCTGCTAGTATCCGCATATCTGAGTATATTATTACGATTGTGATTTACTTTCACACCAATCACTGCTATCTGCCCGCGGATAAGGATGGAATGTTGTAATTTGCTACTAGTAAATATTTATGCGCTATTTGTAGTTTCAGCTGATGAACCGGTTAGGTTAGTTTCCATTTCCTCTGTGCCAGTCCATATAACCATCAATGAGATATTGTAATTAAGACCACTTTGTTGTATTCTTGTGAGAGACTTGGTGTCCAAGATTGTATCCAATAAAATAAACCTTTATTGAGGTCCCTGGTTTCGCCTCCCTCACTGGTGACTGCCTGGTAAGAGGGTCTTGAGTGGACCTTTACAGTGAAGCTTGAGTGTGGGAAAGCCTTGCGGGGAGTTCTTTCTGTTTGGATTATTTGGTTCTTACATTGTGAATTTCTGTTACTGAAAAGGTTAATAAAAATATTATCTGTAACCCCTCTTCAAATACAGTTTTTTAGTTTTTGTAAATCACCGGACCTCACTCTGACAAACTGGGATTTGGTTGTCAATTATTGGGAGCCCTGATATTATAAGAGACTGCTGTGGGAGACTGTGTGGTTGGGGAGGTGTCATGACTGATCTAAGAAGCATACAACATGTACCCTTGGTTAGTACATACACTTTATGTTTCCTTCAGATACATTTACAGATCACTAAACAACATCCCCCAGGTCTATAGCCAAACCCCCATCTCGAGTTGCTAGATCTCATATTATGGCTATGTGAGACCAGAGATGATGCACGCCTGGCTGGCTCTGAGCACCATAAACATTCTTGTAGAAAGACTTAACCATTTGTCCCATACATGACTGAAACACAACTAAATCATTTAAACTATTACAATGACCCCAAACCACCTTATTACACATAATACATAAAGGGAGAAAAAAATACACATAACTGAAAGACAAATTGACAAAATCATTAAAACACATCCCATGTCCATTTGATAGTATTTGATACTAGCAAACAGATGTGATAGAGTCCCAAATAACAGTGTTACTTGTGCGGGTGCCGGTGAGCCACAATATCAGTCATGACATGGGACCCTTACACTTTCTGCCATGTATGTTAGTGTAGCAACAAAGAGTTAACTCTGCAGGAGTTTGAATGTGTATATGGCCGCCTGGAATGTTTGTTTGGTCATAGAGGTCCTGGGGGAGAGATGGGGTAATACATTAAGCAGAATCTTTGGGTGCTGATGTGAAATCCGCAGATGCTTCTCTACTCCCTAATGTAGTATAGTCATAAAGTGATACGCTTCACCTAGTATCAAAACACAGGTCTGGGATATTAGCAGTGGCGGCTTGTGAACTTTCAAGTTGGAGGGGCGCCAGGGCGAAACGTAGCCCCTCCCCCTATTTAAACCACACCCATTTATAACTCCTCCCCCTGATGTCATAAAGACCTTTATAAGCCCCGCCCAATGACCTTATACTTGCAACGCCCATTGAAATACATGATCAGCAATGCAGCAATGTCAAGAAGTAAAGTAACAATGTGTTAAATTCATTGGTATACAATATAGATTGAAAAAACTCATGTGACAAGACTACAGCAATATCATAATTGCACCTATACGCATTAACAGAAAAATTAAAGCAGTGACACTTACCATTAGTCGGCTCTTCTTCTCAGGGTATTCACGTTCAGTAAGTTGACCAATGAGTAGAAACAAATCAGCTGCCACAGAGGGTTTGCACCTGGGGTTGAATGAAAACAAGCAAATCAATCAGACCATTCAAGAACAAAACCATACTTTAAAAACCTTAAAAGACCAAGGGTGACCATATAGGCCCCAACCGCACCTTAAAAACCTTAAAAGACCAAGTGTGACCATATAGGCCCCAACCGCACCTTAAAAACCTTAAATAACCAAGTGTGACCAAATAGGCCCCAACCGCACCTTAAAAACCTTAAATAACCAAGTGTGACCAAATGGGCCCCAACCGCACCTTAAAAACCTTAAATAACCAAGTGTGACCAAATAGGCCCCAACCGCACCTTAAAAACCTTAAATAACCAAGTGTGACCAAATAGGCCCCAACCGCACCTTAAAAACCTTAAAAGACCAAGTGTGACCATATAGGCCCCAACAGCACCTTAAAAACCTTAAAAGACCAAGTGTGACCATATAGGCCCCAACCACACCTTAAAAACCTTAAAAGACCAAGTGTGACCATATAGGCCCCAACCGCACCTTAAAAACCTTAAATAACCAAGTGTGACCAAATAGGCCCCAACCGCACCTTAAAAACCTTAAATAACCAAGTGTGACCATATAGGCCCCAACAGCACCTTAAAAACATTAAATAACCAAGTGTGACCATATAGGCCCCAACTGCACCTTAAAAACATTAAATAACCAAGTGTGACCATATAAGCCCAAACCGCACCTTAAAAACCTTAAATAACCAATCAAAACCATATAGACCCAAACTGTACATTAAAAAAAATGAAATAAAAATAATAAAAAAATGTATATATATATATATCAATATATATATATATATATATATATATATATATATATATATATATCAATATATATATATATATATATATATCAATATATATATATATATATATATCAATATATATATATATATATATATATATATCTCAATATATATATATATATATATATATATATCAATCAATATATCTATCAATCAATATATAAATCAATATATATATATCAATGTATATATATATATATATGTCTCAATATATATATATATATCAATCAATATATCTATCAATCAATATATAAATCAATCAATATATAAATCAATATATATATATATATATATATATATACACACACACACATAAAGCAATATACATAAAACAAAAAAATATATTAATTGATATTTATGAATTAATGAATTGATGTGCTTTATTAATGATTTGATTATTGCTCATGTATTTGTATTAGACATTATTTATTATACATATTACAGTGCTATTTATTTGCTATACATGTTACAGGATATTATCCTGTAACATGTATATCACATAAATAGCCCTGTAATATGTATAATACATGCAAGTTCACACTAACCTTTTTTGCTCTTACAGGCTTCAATACCTGCTTTGCTAATTTTTTAAAGACTCTGATTGGTTGAAATCAATGTCAATCAAAAAATTTCAGCCAATCAGAGTCCTTCAAAAATAGTATAAAAGGCAAAGTGTGGGAAAAAATCAATTAGTCGCCGGGGGGGGAGCTCCTTGTAGGAGGAGCTCCATTAGATTGTTGTTTTTTTTTTTTAGAGCGTCAGGTTTTTTAGGTGGAGGCCTCTTGCAATGGGCCAGAATGGATGGACAATGGCTTCAATCAAGATGAGGACAAGGGCTTCTATCAAGATTGAAGGACATGGGCTTCAATCAAAATTGATTGGAAAGCTCGACTATCCAGGGCAGAAGGCCACCGCTGGAGGGGTCAATTTGGAAGGTATGTGCTGTTATGTTTACTTATTGTTTTTTTACCCTTCCCATATTTTTATTCCATCTTTGAAAGTGTCAGGCAAAGTATCCTTTTTATTTTAACTGCAATGTTAAAGATCCATTGCCTGTCACTTTGAAAAATGGAATACAAATATGGGGAGGGGGGGGGTTGTGTTGTGTGTATAACTGGTAGCATAGGCAGGTGGGTTGGTAGTTAGGTCAGGGTGGGGTCACTGGGTCAGGGTGATAGTTAGGTGGGTTGGTAGTTGGGTCAGGGTGGGCTGTGGTCACTGGGTTGGTAGTTGGGTCAGGGTGGTAGGTAGGTGGGTTGGTAGTTGGGTCAGGGTGGGGTGTGGTCACTGGGTTGGTAGTTGGGTCAGGGTGGTAGGTAGGTGGGTTGGTAGTTGGGTCAGGGTGGGGTGTGGTCACTGGGTCAGGGGGGTAGGTAGGTGGGTTGGTAGTTGGGTCAGGGTGGGGTGTGGTCACTGATTTGGTAGTTGGGTCAGGATGGTAGTTAGGTAGGTGGGTTGATAGGTAGGTTGGGGTGGGGGTTGGCCAGGCCCTGATGGGCCTACAGGGGGGGTGATCGGGGGTAGCACAGGCCTCATGGGGGTGATCGGGCGGTGGCACAGGCCCCATGGAGGTGATCGGGGTAATCGGGCGGTGGCACAGGCCCCATGGGGGTGATCGGGGGGTGGCACAGGCCTTATGGGCCTACTGCGGGGGTTGGCATAGGCCCCATGGGGGTCATCCGGGGTGGCACAGGCCGCATGGGGGTGATCGGGGTAATCGGGCGGTGGCACAGGTCTTTTGGGCCTACTGCGGGGGTGATTGGGGGTTGCCCAGGCATTGCGGGCCTAGGTAGGTAAGTTGGTGGGTGGGTGTGAGGCAGGCATAGTGGGGTAACTGGGGGACCCTTCGTTTTATTAGGTGGACTATGGGTTTGGCCAGGGCAGTTAGGACTTACTGTTAGGTTGGGTCAGTCTGAGTGAGTAGTTTCAGCCAGAGAGGTCTCAGTCTCAGCGGGAGCAGGAAACGAAAAGAGGGCTGGGACTGGCTTATGGTGGTTTTATTAACAGGGAGCTGTCAATCAAAATTAAACTCGAGGCTCTATTAGCTGGTGGGCGCTCTCTGATAACGGTCTGGCTGGGCTTAGGTGGTTCTCCTGACAACTGTACAGCCTTCCATCATTGATTGGTCAATGATGGAAGACTGTCAGTCATTGAAATGGATACATTATCACTGCCCATGCATAGCTTTTCCCTGGTTGTGGGCGGAACCCATTAACGGTCATGACTCATTCATAGAGTCTAAAGGTTAGTGTAAGTGCAGTACTGTAGTGTAATCTGATCACACAGCGTGGCGCGTGCAGGGGAAAGCTAGAACAATAGAATAGAGATAGTGTAGCAGCATTGCACACAGCAGTGACCTGCAATAAAAATATTTGGGGGGGGGGGGCACTTGCCCCAACTCCCCTATGGACGAGCCGCCACTGGATATTAGTGACCTGGTCAGATAACCCCCAGGTCTTGTGTATCTGGTAAACGGGTGAGGAGGTCACACTATGAATTCAGATCTTCTCTAACAGGGAGGAATTTATGTGGGGGAGATGAAACAAGCCTCTCTGGTCCAAGATGATGGGCTAGAACTGGGGGGTGGTTTATTTTGGAATTTTTAAAATGCGTCTGGAAATAATAAAGTAGCCAGGTGCACTAAGAAATGGTGTGATGTGATTTCTCTGTCTCTCCATGACTGATGTCCTGATCTGAATTGCTGGGTGCTGAGAAGAATATAAAGTCCCAACCTGCAGATTGCTCCTATAGGCTTCATTAGGAGCATTAGGGGTGTACTGAACTCTCATATCTGGCTTGTGACAGGAGGGGACTGATGTAGGTGGGTACCTTCAATATATAAGGGTGACCTCATCCATTAGTGACCATTGACTCATTATCCTTCAGTTACTTTTCACTCATACACCAAGTGCTGGAAGTTGACCAAATGGGCCACAGATGTGGAATAAAGCCAGGCATCTAGACAGTATTGTCCAGTAGTGATGTCGCAAACATAACATTTTAGGTCGCGAACCGCGAACGAGAACCGCCGCAAATGTTTGCGAACCGGCGAACCCGGCGAACCCCCATAGACTTCAATGGGCAGGCGGATTTTAAAAACCACAGGGACTCTTTCTGGCCACAATAGTGATGGAAAAGTTGTTTTAAGGGGACTAACACCTGGACTGTGGCATGCCGGAGGGGGATCCATGTCAAAACTCCCACGGAAAATTACATAGGTGATGCAGAGTCTGGTTTTAATCCATAAAGGGCATAAATAGCCTAACATCCCCCTCCATCATCATCCTCCCCTGTATCTCTTTACCTCCTCCCTCATCATCCTCCCCTGTGTCTCTTTCCCCCCTTCCTCATCACCCTCTCCTGTGTCTCATCCCCCCTCCCTCATCATCCTACCACCTCCCTCATCATCCTCCCCTGTATCTCTTTACCCCCTCCCTCATCATCCTCCTCTGTGTCTCTTCCCCTCTCCATCATCATCCTCCCCTGTGTCTCTTCCCCCCTCCCTCATCATCCTCCCCTGTGTCTCTTTTTCCCCTCCCTCATCATCTTCCCCTGTGTCTCTTCCCCCTCCCTCATCATCCTCCCCTGTGTCTCTTTCCCCCCTTCCTCATCACCCTCCCCTGTATCTCTTTACCCCCTCCCTCATGATCCTCCCCTGTGTCTGTTTCCCCCCTCCCTCATCCTCTTCCCCTGTGTCTCTTCCCCCCTCCATCATCATCCTCCACCCTCACCTGGTGATAAGGGGGGGAAGAGACACAGGGATAAGTGTGAGGGGTGTTAGGGTAAGGGGTGTTAGGGATAAGGGTGAGGGGGTTAGGTGTTAGGGTGAGGGGTGTTAGGGCTAAGTATGAGGGGTGTTAGGGTGAGGGGTGTTAGGGATAAGTGTAAGGGGTGTTAGGGTGAGGCATGTTAGGAATAAGTGTGCGGGGTGTTAGGTCTTAGGGATAAGTGTGAGAATGTTAGGGTTAGGTGTTAGGTTGATGGGTGTTATGGATACGTGTGAGGGGTGTTAGGGTTAGGGTAAGGGGTGTCAGGGATAAGTGTGATGGGTGTTAGGGTAAGGGATGTTAGGGTTAGGTGTTAGGGTAAGGGCTGTTAAGGATAAGTGTAAGGGGGTATTAGTGTTAGGTGTTAGGGTGAGGGTTGTTAGGGATAAGTGTGAGGGGTGTTAGTGTAAGGGGTTTTAGGGATAAGTGTGAGGGGTGTTAGGGTTAGGTGTTAGGGTGAGGGGTGTTAGGGATAAGTGTAAGGGGTGTTAGGGTTAGGTGTTAGGGTGAGGGGTGTTAGGGTTAGGTGTTAGAGATAAGTGTGAGGGGTGTTAGGGTTAGGGGTGTTAGGGATAAGTGTGAGGGGTGTTAGGGTTAGGTGTTAGGGTGAGGGGTGTTAGGGATAAGTGTAAGGGGTGTTAGGGTTAGGTATTAGGGTGAAGGATGTTAGGGTTAGGTGTTAGGGATAAGTGTGAGGGGTGTTAGGGTTAGGGTAAGGGGTGTTAGGGATAAGTGTGAGGGGTGTTAGGGTTAGGGTGAGGGGTGTTAGGGATAAGTGTGAGGGGTGTTAGGGTTAGGTGTTAGGGTGAGGGGTGTTAGGGAAAAGTGTAAGGGGTGTTAGGGTTAGGCGTTAGGGTGAGGGATGTTAGGGTTAGGTGTTAGGGATAAGTGTGAGGGGTGTTAGGGTTAGGGTAAGGGATGTTAGGGATAAGTGTGAGGGGTGTTAGGGTTAGGTGTTAGGGTGAGGGGTGTTAGGGATAAGTGTGAGGGGTGTTAGTGTAAGGGGTGTTAGGGATAAGTGTGAGGGGTGTTAGGGTTAGGTGTTAGGGTGAGGGGTGTTAGGGATAGGTGTAAGGGGTGTTAGGGTTAGGTGTTAGGGTGAGGGATGTTAGGGTTAGGTGTTAGGGATAAGTGTGAGGGGTGTTAGGGTTAGGGTAAGGGGTGTTAGGGATAAGTGTGAGGGGTGTTAGGGTTAGGGGTGTTAGGGATAAGTGTAAGGGGTGTTAGGGTTAGGTGTTAGGGTGAGGGATGTTGGGGTTAGGTGTTAGGGATAAGAGTGAGGGGTGTTAGGGTTAGGGGTGTTAGGGATAAGTGTGAGGGGTGTTAGGGTTAGGTGTTAGGGTGAGGGGTGTTATGGATAAGTGTGAGGGGTGTTAGTGTAAGGGGTGTTAGGGATAAGTGTGAGGGGTGTTAGGGTTAGGTGTTAGGGTGAGGGATATTAGGGTTAGGTGTTAGGGATAAGTGTGAGTGGTGTTAGGGTTAGGGTAAGGGGTGTTAGGGATAAGTGTGATTGGTGTTAGGGTTAGGGTGAGGGGTGTTAAGGATTAGTGTAAGGGGTGTTAGGGTTAGGTGTTAGGGTGAGGGATGTTAGGGTTAGGTGTTAGGGATAAGTGTAAGGGGTGTTAGGGTTAGGTGTTAGGGTGAGGGATATTAGGGTTAGGTGTTAGGGATAAGTGTGAGTGGTGTTAGGGTTAGGGTAAGGGGTGTTAGGGATAAGTGTGAGGGGTGTTAGGGTTAGGGTGAGGGGTGTTAAGGATAAGTGTAAGGGGTGTTAGGGTTAGGTGTTAGGGTGAGGGATGTTAGGGTTAGGTGTTAGGGATAAGTGTGAGGGGTGTTAGGGTTGGATGCTAAGGTGAGGGGAGGATGATGATAAGGGGGGGAAGAGACACAGGGGTGTCCTTGCAGCAGAGATCAAAAGAGTCCTTCAGGACTGTATTGCACACTGTGTACAGTAGCCTAGCTATGGTTTTCCCTATTGATGCAGTATCACCTACACTCAGCCTCCTCTCAGTAAGACTGCAAGTTAATTATGATTCCAAAATGGCTGCTGTCCATGAGTTAGAAGGGTCTGGAAGGCAGGGTATGATGCTGATTGGCTGGAATGTGTCTGCTGACTGTGAGTTGCAGGGTCAAAGTTTGCTCAAATAAAGTATCGGGGGCGGATCGAACATGCTATGTTCGCCGGGAACAGTCCGCCGGCTAACTATTCGCGACATCTCTATTGTCCAGTGTCCGGAGAACCACCCAAATAAATGTGTAAACGTTGTGAGGAAGCTGTTGCCATGCTACATTTGCATTACAAGTCGCAATATGGATATTCACAACTTGCTACCTGCACACTGTGACATAATGGCTTCAGCTTCCTCAAGGAGAAACAAGAGGATAGTAAATCAATCTCCAAAGCAAGCCTCATTCTAGGGTACATTTTTAAAATTAGGGTTAAGGACCACTATAGTCAGTATTTTCTAATATGGCCTTTTGAATAAAAAGACTTGATAATGGGCAAACTGTTTTTAGAATATACCGTTTCAGAGTGTCCTTGCAATCTAACAAGGTCTATGTGATGACAGCTTTGATGGGGGAGACTATTGAAGTGAAGTGCTGTGGGTTCCAGTGGCAACAGTGACAGTTAAGTCAACATTAGCTGTCTGCATGGTACTAAGTGCTGTATGGCTCATGAGCTCAGAGGAACGGCAGCAGGACATTAATTTACATTTATGCTTGAGATATAGTGAACAAGATGCATTGAACCAATTTCCTATTCAGTGCTTGGGACAGAGTCACTTACTAACTGCCATCTTGCCCAGATCCTGAAGCAGGACGTCCCTAGCACCAGTACACAGAAACCAGCAGAGAAGAGAACCTAACTGGTGGATCCATTCATTGGCCAGTCCAGCTCTCCATTAAACCTAAGCCCTGGCAGCTGTATATGCCAAATTCCCCCTCCTGTAATCTTCACAAATACACATAGCACCTACATTTTTATACAATTATTTAAACATCACACATTATATATATATATATATATTTGATTATTTCATTTTTGGATTGGAGCCACTATTAAGGAGAGTGGGAGAGGAGGAGGGTGAAATATACTAGGAGTGGCAGCAGTGGGAGATGGTGAGGTCCATAGATGAGGTTGAGGGTGGGATGCCCCCAGCTGCAGGAACGTGGAGGGGCCTGATCCCAGGGGGTGGTTGGGAGGGACAGACGTCACAGGACAAGGGAGGGAGGCCACGATCCACAGGCACAGTTAGGAGGACTAGAGGCTGTAGCAACGCACCGTGCCCTTAACTATACGCACAAGTATTAAGGTTCCTCTTCTGTGCAATCCGTGCCCATGTCAATATCCTACATGGAGACTTGCGTCTCCTCCCAGCAGATCACGCCAAAAGGATGCTCTATAGGAGGCACAATGTCCTAATGGAAAGGTGGCAAATAAGTTAACTGCCCTTGGTTTTACTATCTGGAATATGAGGTCTGTCAAGCACAGGTATAATGGCTGCCAGTGCAAGGTCAAGAGTAAGATGTCAGAGGAGGGCAGAGCAGCAAGAGCTACAGGTGTTGGTGGTCCTCCAGTGACTGTGCAGTTTGCGTGGGAGAGGCTGCTGTGGGGCTGAATCACTCCTGGCTTGGTGGACAGACTAGCCAGGCACCATGACAGGTGAATATCATATATACCATCATCCCCTCTCATACCCATACAAGTACAGCACACACAAAGATAACACACATCCAATGTAAATGTTGCCCACTAATGAAAGTGTAATGTAAGCTTCCTGGATTTGACTAGGGATATAATATACCTGTGTGTCTAAATAATATAGATAACACTTTACAATAAGTATCAATTAAAAAATACAATCAAGTG
This sequence comes from Discoglossus pictus, assembly GCA_027410445.1. Classification (NCBI taxonomy): domain Eukaryota; kingdom Metazoa; phylum Chordata; class Amphibia; order Anura; family Alytidae; genus Discoglossus; species Discoglossus pictus. The sequence goes on from CM050168.1 coordinate 284,387,187, forward strand.
GATAAACATCCAATAGATAGTCCATGTATGGGTGTTCATACTGCATTGGATGCAGATATAGACTATTTAGGGCTGAGTAATGGTGTTGAGTAGAGTTGATGTAGTCCCTAATTTCTTTTTTTTATTGATACTAATGAATAACCTGTATTTTTTTTCCCTTTAGGCAAGCTTCACATCCATTAAGTAACTTTGTTCATCTACAAGCAGTGCTACCGACTAAAGTAAACAAACTATCTATCTACACAGTGGCTTTCATTTAGCTGTTCCATCAACAACAACCTCCCCAGCAGAATGAACTCACACGGGACAGCATGATGTAAGCTGTGAGCATTACTGGTTACTAGTCACTAGTTACTGCGGTGTAATGACCACATGTGGCTATTAAATTCTATTCATCATTATTATACAGTATTACTTTTAACCCTTCCAATTTTTCATGTTGTACAAAAAGCCTCTTGTCCTCTTGGGTCGCGCTTGCAGCACACAAATGATATTAATGCACGGTCAGCTACGTTCATGACTTTGCTCTATGTATAAAATAAACTCTTATATTATAATACCATAATCCACGTGTCTGTGTGTTTAATTGTTATGGACTTGGGACATGAGCACACATTACATTTAGTTCATGTTTTGATTAGTGTATCCTTATCGTCTTTCAGTATACCCATCCTGTGTTAAAGTATGTGCGTAAATATTTTCAGAAATTATCTGCATGAAGAGATTAATAACATGTGGATAACAGCATAATCTATTTATATAGCAATATTTCTAAATAATGCATGAGCAACAGTAATATTGATCTTTGTGAATTAATACCATCAAATAATAACCATTCCACTGAAGGGTTGTTAAACGAATCACGTTATATTCATAATTAACAATACAATAACACTAGTTATATTTAACATATACATTATTGGTATACATATTGTTGCACAACAGCAATGGCATGGGACTTAACAGGACACAATTCCAGTTGATGGAGATGAGTTTCCATCTGCATCTCCAGTCTCTTTGTGCTGTAGCAGACCTTCATCAATAGCTCATACACATTAATGCAATTCCCATTGTTATGATTTGGCCCTATAACAACCTATTCCAAACATGCTCCCTATGACAATCCAGTGCATGGCCTGTGCTGTATAGTAATATACCTGTTGTGTTCACCTCCAGTATGGATTACCCACCAACATTTAGCCACCATCAGTCGCAACCACTTCGCTATATAAAGCCTTAGGTAATCCATGACTGCATTTCTCACACTCCAGTGCATGACATACCTTCCCATGGATGTGACAAACATGATCACTCTCAGTACTGTGATGTGTTGAGGATCAATGCGGTTACTGACCATAGATTAGGGTGTGGCTAGCTCTTTAATGGGCAATGCATTTCAGCACCTGTTGTGGGCCATATGGGTTTCCTGATTTGTATTACTTGCTTCAGTACTGGAGTCTGTTATCATTGAGGTTCATATATGTTATGCTGAGCTGTATTATTTCCAATAGTTGATGTTCCCAGATGTATACTGACAAACATATTGATGAAAATTAGACTTTTAAATACCACATATGTGCCTATGGGAATGTTAAGTATGGATTTCCAGCATGTCTTTTCATAATTTTTTTTAGTACTGTCTCTAACCGCTTTTGACAAATCCCAGAACGGCTTTAAAAGCATTTACAAGTGCTATTCAGTGAACGTAAAGGTTTCTTGAAAAATCACCTTAAAGGGTTGTGGAAAAATCCCTGTTTTTAATATTAAAATACCTAAGTGTTTGTTTGCATAGCTAAACATTTTATTAACTCCTGCATACAGTATCTCTATTTGTGTCACATGTACAAGCCAATGACCGACTGTTTGTCAACAGCAATACTGTACATAATTGGACAACATAAAACCATTTTATAACCAAACATTAGCCTTTTGTTTCTTCTAAAGCTTTAAACCAAAATCAAACCAGGCCAGTATGGTTATCGATTGGGCTTACATCGGCCCCTAAGTCCACTTGTAGGAACCAGCTGTGTACCCCAGCAAGTACAGTACACCATTTAATAGAGGAATGCATATTTATTTCACTTTCAATAAAACAAATATCTGGCGCTAACTTATTAATGCTGTCTCTGAACTATAGCAATGGAACCAAAGATATCGCAGGTCACAAACATCCAAAGTTTGGGTTTCTAAGTATGATCAGTGCAGCTTTATTTTAGGTTAGAAATAGACGATTCTACAAGTTTCAGTAGTGTACTTATTCACACTGCTGTCACTATATGATCAATATTACAAGTGCACATCACATTCAGGAGGCAAGATTAAACCATGTTCCGTGCAACATGAAGCGTGTGGACTACATATAACGATTACAGACATATTAGCGCAGGGTGCCGTATCTGGAGATCTAGCGGAACTGCAGTGGGCTGATTCTCAGACCAATCACGTCCTTTCCGATTTCAGTAACCTAGAAAAAGAGAGAAAAATAAGAGCAATGTAGCAAAAGTTATCATCAAGAATAAGTGTGAAAATGCCCTCCATCCAAGGTGGAGGTTTTTTTTACATACCAGCAGCTCTGACTAGGAGGCAGTGTTAATGTAATGTGTGCTCTTGGCCCTGTGGTCATTTATACTGATAGTTATTTTTAAATCTTTGCCTCTTTTTGGCAGCACCTGGGAATCGGTGTTCTAGAGTATATATGAAGAGGATGCAGTGTCCCTGTTCTAGATCACTCAAGGCATTGGTTCTCTACTTACTGTTGTGACATTGCATATCTGCCCCTTAAACTCAGGACAGTAGCAGGCTCCGCTAAGTGGACATTTCTCTACAGGTTTTCCACGGTAGATGGGTTTGTATGAAGCTGCACATATGTCAAACGGATTGTGCATATCATAATTAAGTTGATAGGTGTCTGTAGGGTTCTTTTCACAGGCAGATAGGATCTTGCGGGTCTAGATGGGAGAAAAGAAGGTTGATTAACCGAAGAATAAAAATAACATTTTCCACCGTATGCACTGTTCTTTTAATGCTCCCATACCTGTTGGGCCACTTCAGGCTTAGGTCCAAGCTCCAGGAGCCGGCGTGCAAATACAGCTGCCGTCTTGAAGTTCTTGAGCTTGAAGAAAAGGTTGACGGCTGTTCTCAGGACCAGAATCATATGCACTGGCTGGAGATTGGAGTGGGTGAAATAAGCTGCCATCTAAAAGAAAGACACAGGGAAATGCTTAAAGGCTGTTGCAGGAGTAACAACAGATAGCTGCGCATGTGGTTTGGTGATTGTCTATGGCGAAGACTGGTTTTCCCTGGATTCAGGTTACATTTCACTGACCAGTTGACCCATAGCTGACATGTTTAGAGGAGTCCAGCAGTCCATGCCTGCATGGACAGATTTGTTAAGAGTTTTTTTTTTTTTTTTTTTACCTCTACACGGACAGCGCCCCAGCCCAGCAGAGCATGGATCCGCATTGTTCAAATTCCAGGGAGGCAAAAGAGCAGAAACCTGAATTTCCTACTAAAAATTGTTCCCTTCAAACTGGAAATGTAAGCAGTCTTAACATGGACTTGAATTGGGACACCCCTGCAACCTAATTGGCTGCAAAAATGCAAAAGCAAGTGTGCCATCAATTACTCATGTAAACATAGTTGTATTTGATATCTCAGTGAAAAATGCATGTATTTTAAAGATTTAAAAAAGTATTTCAACATGGTTTTAGGAGATCTTTACTGCCACGTGGTACAAAGTGTGCGGAATTAAGTAACCCTTTAATAATATACCTTTGTGTGTTTCAATCAGAATATGGCGGTAGATTCATTTAAAAATATGCCACCACTTGCTAGAAAGATCATGACATCCTCCACACTTACCTCACACATTCGTTTTTGTTGATCCAGAGTGTCTTTTGGAAGTTTTTTACGTTCTATTTCCATGGATAGTCCCACAATATATTCTCGGCAGATGGCAATAAGCTGTTGGGCCTGGAAAGGATGGTAAATAGGAATTATGTTCATATTCAAGAGGTCATTAATATATAATTCCATAAAAGCATTCAAAAACTGGGTGAATTTGAATTTAGGCTCCCTAGTGGCTATTAAAATAAAGATTAAATAAAAAAACAATAATATAATCTGGCTTTCTTTTAAATGCTCAGACAAATGGTTTGTCAAAGAGAGAGCAAAAAACATCAGTATACCATGAAAAAAAGCAATGCAAGAACAAGAGGTTATGATTTGAAGGTGTAACTTTTGGGGTTAATAGAAATACTACTGGAACAGTCTTGCAGGGGACATGGCAGGGAAGCACAGATAAGAAATTCAAGCATGCCTGGGGTAATCATAAGGCAATCCTGAACATTAATTAACCCAAGGTTTTTAGGTAGGTAGAATGGGCCTTTTGGTGTTTATCTACCTCTCTTAGGTTAAATACCCGTTATCCGACACCCACGGTGTCTGCCAATTGTAGTTGCTGGTTGCTTGAGAGTCACTGTTTTATGAAGCTTAATTAATCCTAACCCCCCTAGAAAACCTTAAACTATCTATTAAACAGCTACATTGACAAGTTGACATTTTTAAAAAAGAAGTTTGGATGCCGGTTTGCTGGATAATGGCGAATAAGTGAGAGTTTTTGTCAATCGGGGGAATGGAGGCAGGTGCCGGTTGCTTGAGAGTCCCAGTTGGTTGAGTGCAGGATAAATCGGGATTTTACTGTATCTTGAGAAGTTGAATGTACTTACAAATGTATATGCTAGATACTGATATGTGCACACCCCTAGGAAGCTTACATAAAGTGTACCCTACAGGGTACAGTGTGCGATCTCTAAAAGGAAATAATGGTTGGTGGGGTCACAGGGGACATTGCCCATAAGGAGACAGCAGAGAGAAAAAAAAAAAAAAACATACAGCAACTGCCAGATTGTGATACAAATGTTTCAGTCGTTACTTCCTCCTGATAGGCCTGATTCCTCCTGATAACGTTTTTCAAATTATATACCAATTTAGCTTGGATTTGGAGGGTGTTAACTGACAAATTAAAAGATATTTAGATAACTTAGAGGTGATGGTTTAAATGTTTATTTTGGTATTTTTTTCATAAAAAAAAATGAAAATAAAAATGTTTTTCATACACTACTAATTCTCCTATATCAGATGCACTGATAATCCAGCTCACTTACATATCCCTTTAAATTGCAAAATTATAGTGGTTTGACACAAACGTTAGTTTATACAAGAGCTACATAATATCTTATAATGTATTTCCGTATATAGGACTCATGATCTTGCAGCATTTATTTAGCTATATACAATAGCTCTTAAAGGTGTCCATACAACCACACCACTAAAAGCACCAAAAAGACAGTGACTAGATACTACAATATTTATTAAAGTATGATAACATAAAACAGGTGAAACAATACACAGCATCTGTTTTAGAATATTTTATCCGCTTGTATTTAAAAAATGATTTCAAGCTATAATTCTATTGAAAGTTACATTTTATGATTTTTTGCCTGTATTTTTCCAAAAAAGGTATTATTTTTCTGACTGAAGGATCTTTCAGTTATAAGTCATATAATTGTATCGTTACCTTGGATCAAATTTCATTATCTTGGCTAAATGTATATACTCATAACAATTGAGTAACCATTTAATATAAAGGACTTCAGAAAAAAAATGTCCACATGTAAGTATAAGCATTTGTTGTTAAAATACTTTTGGTTACTTCCATGGAAGATTCTAAGATGTAGTCAAAAGGTGGCAGCGAGACACAAATATACAGGAAGGTAACACTGATAAAGAAGACAGCGATATGTAACAGTCTAAAGATCTCTTTGAGCAGTATGCACAGTGTCCTCACCTCTGATATCTCCTGCTTGTTGTCCACCACCAGAAGAGGAACACTGAGTAGGATCAGACGGAACTTCTCCACCGCCTCCTCAAACTTGCCAGATGTGGTGAGCTGGTAGCACTGCTGCAAACGCTGAATGAGATCGCTGAGCTTAAGACCGACAGCTGGCAGCCCGTTCTTCAATCCTGCGTCCTTCCTGTATGTCAATTAGAAATATATCCTGAATAAAAAGCCTATCCCTCTATGAAACAGGAGATTGGGCAGTGAAGATGATGAGGCTCATTTAAAATGTTTCTGTAAATTCAGAGCAATATCAACAGAAGGTTTTAAAATAAAGTTCTAAACCAAAAATCTTATCAGAAGAGAGAGTGTAAAACCCCCATTACCTCTAATCATATCAGTAATACACTAGAAGGTAATATTCAAGTAGTGTATATTTGGGCTGACGCGTGTTTCGCTGCAGCTTCTATGGGGACCCCTTTTTTATGGCTGTTTTTAATTAATCTCAATAAAAGTTATATTTTATAATTCAGTTCTAGTCGATGATCATTATTTATGAATGGTAACTAGATTGCTGGTATATTCCTCACAACAAATGAACATTTCTGCTAAGTGTTATTATATTTAGGCACTTATATTACTTATATGGGTATATACTGGTTTAAGTGTGCTTTGTTATCTGGTTAGTAAGCTAAAATTCTTACCAGTTGCGTTGAGGATATCCATACATGGAAGGAAGGCCAGGGAGAGCCTGGTAGGTGCTACGCCCACGGGAGAAGGTGTGTAGGAAGTGCTGCTTGTATGCTGCAAAGTTCACCACTCCCACCTGATCGTGAAGGAGCTGAAAACAAGCATAAAAAAATAAATCAGTCCCCTGTTTTACACTACTTTGGCTTCATGTGTAAATAGCCCAGCATGGCATTACTTACCCGCATTGCAGTTTCAAAAGATCCTGCCAATATGTGATCAACAGGTAGCTGGGAGTTATTGCACCACATCTGTGGAACAGAGATGGGCAATGTTATTTATTGGGTGTTTGCAGTAAAGCTAGTTATTCTATTTGTATGTCCTTTCCCTGTTGTATAGCACTGTGGAATGAGTTTCTGTTAAGCTGATAGATTCTAATAGATGTATAATTTGTGCCCCTAACAATGTCAATGAAGTCCTCCCATGGCAATCTGGCCTGAATGATAAAATAAAATGAATCACTATTTCTACCACAAAGATAATTAATCACATAGTTTTTCCTATGTACCTTGGGCCGCATTGTCCAATGTAATCATATTATTAAAGGGGAACCTTGTATATTTTACAAACATTTGTTCTACTTGAAGAGAAGATACAGCAAAAATATGTTTTTTCAGACTATTATGAGAGGATTATAAAAAGACTGAATATTTCAGATGAAAATCTCTTGTGATCTTGATGCAGTGTATCCCAAATAAATAATATTCATATGATCAGGTTACCTGTGCTGGGCTGCTACCCTTGGTAGGAGGCACAAAGAATCCATCTTCACCAGAACCGGATGCACCAGAGGGGATATCCTGAGAATCAAACATAAGTGTCAGTTAATAATCTTGATGCTCAATGTGATCGGATCTTCATCTTTCTGATCAGCAGTTTAATTTCCCAGACTGCCAATCTACTTTCCATTGATATTTAAGACATCTCGTCTCCATGCCAGTATCTCCTCTCATTCTGTTCTATGTCAAATGGTTACCACTGTTTCACAGTTTGTCCATATTTACAGATTAGGCTTGTAAAGCAAAGGGTTAATAAAGGTTCACTACCAAACACAGAATTAGGCTTAATCTATCTGGATTGCATCATTGTAGTAAACATAATATTGTAGCCAACTTGTTGAAACAATGAGAAGTACTGTGTTGCGTTGGGTGCTCTTAATTCTCCATTTCCCGTAATAAAGTTTTACAGGATCAGGATTTCTCACCAGCTCTGGAGGAAGTTCCAAGTCCTCTTCCACATCCCATCCTCCTCCTTCTTCTTGTCCTTTCCCAGTCACCTCATCTCCGAAAGTTTCTCCGGCATCCACAAAACCATCTAAAAGTTGAAAGCGAATATTTAAAGTTTTATCCACTTGCATGCCATGTGCAAGTAAGTAAACATATTAAGTAAGCTGAACTCACCTTCATCCAGCTGAAGCTCTGCATCCTCACCCCATCCTTCTCCACCCACTGTGTCCATGTCAATGTCAGCAGCAAGAGCTCCACCTTTACCTGTGTGAGAGAGACAATGATACACTATGAGAAAACAAGACAAGTCTGCCCCAGTGTTTCTATCAGTACCAGATGTACTGGGCAAATCACAAAGTGTTTATCAGCAGTATGTTTTAAAATGGGATGTTTCAGTGAGTAAAACATGTAGTTTATTTTAATATTAAAACTTTGAAATGTCCATGTTCTTTTAAGGTTCTTGCTCTATTTGCTGCCACAGCCACATTTCAGATCTGGGCAGATCTCACAATATACTCACCTTTACTTGCAATGGTTCCCTCAAAGAAGCCTTTGGACATGGTCAGCAATGGCCAGTTAGTGTCCAGGGGCATGATGGGAGGAGGAGGCAAAAGCAGCTTCGCATCTGGATCAACTTCAGGAATCTACACAGAACAAATGAAGTCATTATGTATAAGTCTGCAAAAATGATCATAATTGCTTGGGCTGTTTCAGTAAAAATTAGCGTACCTTTGATTTTAATAATTTAATATTACGGTATGCATCATGTGTGTAAAAATGATTTACATTCTGAATGCTGATAATTATATTTCAATGATCTGAATACATTAACCAGTAGAAAACTTTGATTGTATGAATAATAATATTATTTAAAAACTTCTTTTAAAAGAGATATTTCTTTGTGAATAAATAAAATATATTTAAATACAATGGATCACATTAAAATATGTTAATGCACTTACGATTTCTTTTTCTGTGTCAAATGTCTCTTTCAGACTTTCTTCTTCCTCATTGACGCCGTGGGTAGCGGCGGTGAGATAGGCCAGAGACTCTGCGGAAACAAGTAGAGAATTATGTGAGATAGAAAAGAAAAATAGCACAAGAGAGACTCCATGATTGAAGACATGGAAAAAGTGTGAGGTAGCCATAAGAGTGAAGGAAAGGAGGATATAAAGACGTCAACACAGGTGGGTGTTAGGGTTGGAAGATAAATTAGTTAACCAACACAAAAGGGGAAATGATAGTTTGGTCTATGGTGGGGAGATGGTAAAGAGTTTAATATAAAAAAAAAAAAGATAAAATAAGAGGAACAGTAAGAAATGAACAAGATATCTACTTACTCTGTCCACAGTTCTTCAGAATCCTCACTCGCTCATCCACATCCCCAAGATACAGGGCATTCTGGTACTGGCCACTCATGTCCTTGCGTATCTCAGCTTTAAAGAACAAAAAGAAACAAGACAGTGATGTCAGCACAAGGATCACTTAAGCTGCTGATATGTACCTTAAACCTATGGAATTTTCCCCTAATGATTAAAACCCACAGCTGTGCTTTCCACAATGCAAATAATAGATCTTATCTGGAATCTCTATGTGTACTCTTTGAGATGCTGTAGATCAGGGGCTGCAGTCTGGTGTTCCTTACCAATCTTCATCATCTTGCGCAGCTTCTCCAGGTTCCCAGTGATAAGATACAGGAAGGAGAGTTTGTCGAAGTTCTTGGTGCGCTGGTAGCACATCTCCACAATCTGGTGGTTCCCCTGCAGCAGCGCCACCTCCCCCAGCTTCTCCCAACAATTTTTATCATCCAGGGCTTTGGCAGCTTCCAGAGCAATCTAATGTGAATATAGAAAAAAACTAAATTAGAGGCGCTCAATCAGAGAGTGATCAAATCTTAATAGGTTATGGACAAGATAAAAGCCTCTTTTAGTTACTGGTGCCATTCACAGGAATAAATACCCTGTAGTATATCAGTGTGGTCCCACTAATTAGGGAGATCCAGGCAAATCTACCCCGAAGAGGATAAATCAGCAAACCCCAGAAATGTGTTTAGGCCTTGGTTGGGCCTCATCAGTAAGGTGTAGGTGAACTCCCTAAGGGTAAGTGAGCAAGGAGTCCATGTTTGTGAGCCACTTGCACCCTTAAGGAGATTAAGGCCCAAGGGTTATTTGAATAAACAAAAAAACAATAAGTTAGTGGCATGATAATCCACTTATCTATGAAGGCATAGATGAGATCACTCAAGCAATGAATATGAGCTTGATGGAGCTGAGAGGGGCATTGGCTGACAGATGTGCCTGGTCTACAAGACACGACTGAACGACTAAACAACAAACAATCTTACTTCTATGTTCCCACACTCCAGGGCCAGGCTGAACCGAGTCTTCTCATCTTTGACAAAGTGCAGAGCCACCTCGGGGTAACCCTTCTTCTGAAGGTAAGCGATGATGGACTGTCCCACCAACTTAGCATTGCGCACCATGTGGAGGACCTAGGGACGGCGGGATTTAAAAAAAAAATATATATATTAAATCGCAGATTGTAATAGTTTGGAAACTGTACATTTATCTCAAGGTCTGTTAGGGTCTGTTACTTTTGCTCCTGTTGTACATCATCTTCACAATGAGTTACAGTACTATAAGGCATTAAAAAATAATACATTGTATAACAAAATAATCTATTGTAAGCATCTTTTCATTTTCCTCTCTTTTTTCTTTTCTTTTCCCCCTTTCCTTGACAAAATTTTAGCAAAAATCTAAATCTTTATAAATTATAGGGTTTTATCAGTGTGGTGTCTAAGATGTACTAGCTCGTATAAAAACAGATAAGAATGTCAGCATCAAATGTAAAAGAACATTAATCTCTATTCAGGTTTATATGAAGAAGCTCTCACCTCATCATACTTTCGGTTAATCAAAGCCAGTTTGAACTTGAATTCTGTGGGGTCAATAGTGAGCACCCTTGGGCGGCATTCCCGGTCCAGGCAATACACGTTATTTCCCTTAACACGTGTGATGTAAATGGGCAGGTCCAGGGTCCGGATGATACCATGATCTCTGTAACACAATACACACATACAAGAGTCAGTGCACAGGTACACACGTTGCATAGCTTTCAATGAATGGAAGGGAGTCAGCAGAGGAAGGAAATACTGTATAATTAAAATATACAGGTGAAAAAAAGGCCTTTATCAATCAATTCAACTAAACATGTGCAATTTCTTACAGAAAACTTAAATTGGAATTTGCAATTATTACCAATCCTGATCCACCTAGGGCAGAGTGATATCGCTAACTATTGCGCCAACGATAGCCAATTACCCCCCAGTGGCTGTGTATGTACTGAAGACAAACAATTTAGTAAGTTGCCATACCCGGTGGTGAGTGCGTATTTGATGTGGTTGCTGGTGGTGTAGATGAACACGCCACTTTCGTCCCAGGCTCCGCTCTTCACACGGATGTTCTCATGTATGTTACACAGAGACTCCAGCTTTCGGTTGCAGATCATGATGGCTGTGATGGGAGATAGGAAAGGACTTAACATTTAACATGAATGAAAGTAGTTTATCTTAATATAAATACTCCTATGATACCTTTATTTTACCATCACGTCTGTTTCCTTGTTACTGGCACATAGAGTATCACATGATTATAATATCTCTGTACTTTGAATTGTAAAAAAACTAACCCTGATGTTATCTATACTGAAATTCTAGATACTTTTTCCAACACAAGCAGGTTGTCCCTTTTAATGTACTTTGAATTATAAGTCATTCCACTCCATGGGCTTCCCATGGCCTCCAGAATAAAATGTATCATGACCCTGACATATAAAGCCCTCAATAACAGTGCAACACCTTATCTGCTCTCGTCTCAACATACTCTCCCACCCACCCTCTTCACTGTCAATGAGTTTTTAAACTTGTGTCGGTGCGTTGGGGAAATATTCTATGTAGGTTTGATTTTAAGCTCTATTCTTTTGTAATGGGTTAAAAATTGTATTTGCCTTTGTACTTAACCCCTATATAGCGCTACATAATATATTGGCTTGTTACAAATAAATGAGGACACTACTACTGATGATACTACTACCACTACTACTGATGATACTACTACCACTACTACTGATGATACTACTACCACTGATGATGATACTACTACCACTACCACTACTACTAATAATAATAATAATAAATAAGGAAGCAGTAAATTGGCTTGAGTCAGCCCCACAGTTGGGAGAACATTGCTAAGGTTGAGCTACAAGTAGGAGATACAAAGCAGTGAAGCCTTACCATGCTTGGCCAAGAGAGCCACATGGGACATATCAGACGACCAGATGACGTACTTCACTTTGGCGATTTTTACAGATGCCAGAGTGCTGTTAGTGGAGGAAAAAAAACACACAGCTGAGCATTCAATGAACTGCACTGAATAATAATCCCAGCTTTCATATTATATATAATAATCCGTACAAGTGATAATAATGTAGAAACAAATCTATGCATAGTAGAAAGGTAGAATGGAAAAGTAATTTGAAGTATATTTTGGGGTTCTCAGCTGACCTTCTCTCAGTAACAAGGTAAAATCAACATTGAATATGTAGACATGTGCATGATGTAGAAATTAAAAATAGGAGTATAAGGAAGACATGTAGAGCAGGGAAGAATATTTGCACACGCTCATACAGACTGATTCTCGTGGGTTCAGACATCCTTAAAGAATTACTGAAGTGTCATTTTTTTCTATATGATCTTTTGAGTAATAATACGGTAATAGTCAAAAATGTTTATAGCAGTCATAAAATAAAAAATCAACACCTTTATTATTTAAATTTAATATGCAATTATATTTTTGCTCATTTGTGCCTCTACAGAGAAGACATCTCCTGAAACATATCAGTCTGTTTCTACTCAGTTGGGCAGGCCAGAAATAAAATGCCTCCTGGGCACGAGAGCCAGCGGTCCATAGATGTATATGTATGGCATTCGTCATTGATGGGCCCACCTCTGAGTTACCTATATGCCTCAGGGAGACCCCAAAGAATCTGCATACAGAAACATTACTATTCTGCATATAGAAGCATTCAAAGTACCCTCAAACTTCAGAAGAAGCAGCCAAGATTGCAGCAGCATAAATGATATAAATATAATATTAAATAACATTTTATTTATATTCTAAAATATTTTGCCTAATTTCAGTGTAGTTCTTCAACAGAGTATACTCTAAATACGGGACTACAGTGACCCTTTTACCCCCAGACAACTCTCAATAACATCCGGATTTAACACCGTCCCTTGTTCTCGTTCCGAGACCATCTCTCCGGTACTTTGCTCAGCACATAAAGAAACTTGTTCTACAAAAGCCCCAATTCCTGCTCGTACCGCTTCTGCTGCACATCAAACAGGGTGATGGAGTCAGAGTCCCTGAGGAGCAGGTTGCCGGTTCCGGAGTAGAAGATCTCATCGCAGTTGGGAACCTGGACCTTTTTGGTGATCTCATTCTTCAGGTTCTTGATGAGGATCTAACATGGGGAGAATGGAGAGGAAAAGTGAAATAAAAATGCTATACTGTATGCCTCTAGAGGAAGAAGAGGAGGAGGAAGAAGAAGAGGAAGAAGAAGAGGAGGAGGAGGAAGAAGAAGAAGAGGAGGAGGAGGAGGAGGAAGAAGAGGAGGAGGAAGAAGAAGAAGAGGAGGAGGAGGAAGAAGAGGAGGAGGAAGAAGAAGAGGAGGAGGAAGAAGAAGAGGAGAAAGAAGAAGAAGAGGAGAAAGAAGAAGAAGAGGAGAAAGAAGAAGAAGAGGAGAAAGAAGAGGAGGAGGAGAAAGAAACGGAGGAGGAGAAAGAAACGGAGGAGGAGAAAGAAGAGGAGGAGGAGAAAGAAGAGGAGGAGGAGAAAGAAGAGGAGGAGGAGAAAGAAGAGGAGGAGGAAGAAGAGGAGGAAGATGAGGATCTAACATGGGGAGAATGGAGAGGAAACGTGAAATAAAAATGATACACTGTATGCCTATAGAGGAAGAGGAGGAGGAGGAAGAAGAGGAGGAAGAAGAGGAGGAGGAGGAGGAGGAGGAGGGAGAAGAGGAGGAAGAGGAAGAAGAGGAGGAAGAAGAGGAAGAGGAGGAAGAGGAAGATGAGGATCTAACATGGGGAGAATGGAGAGGAAACGTGAAATAAAAATAAAGATGCTACACTGTATGCCTATAGTATAGTACATGGAGGAAGATGGTGTGAAGAGTCACTTACAGAATGCATGCGGTCCAGGACTGCAAATCTATTTCTTGCCACCCACACAGCGGTCAGGCCAGACGAACGTTTCCCTTCAGGGGCTACGAAGACAGAATTTATTTACTGCTGATAATACACTGACAAAACTATAGCAGGTGGAGCTTGTAATGTATTGTCCCTTCAGGACCTGAAGACTTATCCCCATCAAATTGCTTATATGCTTTTATGTAGCTTTCAAAACAGACATTTGAAAGTAGCATTGCAGCTTCCAGTAGATGTGCTTCCCCCACCAGATATGTGACTAGGGGGAGCAAGTGGACGTCTGGACAGATCGTACAATGTTTCTGACCAGTGTACATGTGCCTACAATAGCTACTACAGGGAAGCAAGAAGAAAAACAGTTATAGGGACAACCGAGAAGCACAGTCCCCCCGGGTGGAGAGACACATATCTACTAAAGCCTAAAAACTAGATGTCAAAATGTAAGATTTAAAAGCAACATTGATTTGGATCACTTCAAATTCCGATTATATTGCTAATCAATTACTAAATTAACAAATGAAACCCTACTGTGTGAGAACTACCGTGGTCCTTTAAATGCTCCTGTTCTTGCTACACCATCACTTACCATCTGGATTCTGGGAGTCTGAATCCTTGGGAATAGTGTACAGATCATAGGTGCTGTTCTCCAGGTTGCTGGCTCTCTGCAGGAAAGGATAAACATTACCAGGATTACATGACATTTTTCCCACTTTTCCACCCCTTTAAGTTACATTTAATTTTCCATTTATATGTCAAACACAAAGTAATTTACACATTCCCCCAATAAAATTGACAACTTTGCTTTATTTTTTGTTGTATACTGATATTTCAATGCTTCTCCCATTATTTAATTTAATTTTTCTATACATGAACCAAACATAAAATAAAAATATGGGGGGGGGGGGGCGGTTGTCTTAGGGGAAACCCGACTTATCATTCTCCAATGTATTGTATCTTACTGGGAGGAATAAGAGGACAATTTGCAATGGACATATGGATATTACTGTGCCAATACAACATTTTACATAAGCAACGGAAACTGTCTATTACATTATAAAGTGTAGAAGCATTACACCAGGTCTTAATTTTATCAGATGTTGAAAAAAATCAAAGGAAACCTTTAAGCATGGTTACTTTTATTAGAGAATCATATGACTTATGTTTTTAACAAACAAACAGGGATTGTACTTGCTCTTACTGATCATGGCCCACTTGGCCCTACTCACCGTGCAAAGGAGGACAGCATTCTCAGCTGGATTGTACGACATGTTGAAAACTGGGAATTTAGAGCCACTGAAAATGTAAAAAAAACATATATATAGAAAATATCAGAAAGTTGTAGTAAACTGCAAGAAGATCCAATCAATCAATACTACAGGAAATCAAGATAAGCTTGAAAGAGATCAGAGTGGCATTGCCTGGGGTGCTGAGGTCCATTGGTCACAAAATGACTGAACAACAACAATAGTTCCATATGTTGGTTTGGTGTGTGTAGGTTATCTACTAATGTACCATATTTGCCATTTAACTTGTATATGGTAACGTTACATACTTTAGCCTAATCTCATACAAAAGCCCCCGCGCACGGCCTCACCTTCTCAGCTGCATAACCGCTACATCCTTAGAGCTGTTGAAGTCCAGCTGGCGCAGGAATCGATCCTTCACATAATACAAGATGTTTCCATGCACAGCGTATGCTGGGCGCTCTCTCTCCAGCTTGAACACGATCATACCGCCATCATGGCCTGGATAATAAAAGAGGATGCAATCTAGATTGGCAAGCGCCTGAGCCCAGTTTATGACTTATGCAAAGGGAATAATATTTAGCTTGGTCAGTACTTAGGTCTAGGTCTTTCCAATGGATATGGAAGGTTTGCTGTTTTTAATATGAAAATAAACTGACTTTCTTTGTATATGTAAACATTTTATTAGCAAGCGATTAAAAGCTCTATTTTAATTTGTCCGATTGGGCGTCTCATATCAAATCATTTTATTAAGGAAATCTGTATATTTGTAATTCAAAGTACATTTGAAATTCCCTGGGTGAGCTCCACCCCAAGGCACTTATGTAGGCAGAGAGCCCTAGCCAATGAGCTGTGCGGCGTTGTGTCCTAGCCAATCAGTATCACGGATGCCTACTGAGCAGCTTTATTTCAGCCACTAATAGGGAAGCAGATACACTGTTATACCTGCTTCTGATTGGCCACAGCTAATTATGAATTTTATGCTAATTTATTAATGTCTATTTTGGTATTTCATGCAAATAAATGTTTTCATACACTACTGATTATCCACTATCAGATGCATTCATGATCCATGAAACGTCCATGTACCTTTAATATTCAACTAGATAAGCACTAAAAATCAACCTAACTGTATAATCACTGAGCTGAGGCAAATGTTCATTTATTATTACAGATATTTACAATATTTGGGATTGATGTTACCTGCTGCAAAAAGATTGAGGTTGGGATGGGCAGCAAGCACCCAGAAACGATCATGATCTCTGCGGAAGGTCTGCACGCCAGTCCTACGGAGAAAGGAGAAACACAACAAAAACATTTAAGGAGAATTAAAACAATACAGTAAATGGATTATAATAGGGCCAATGTAGTGGTATACAATAGGTTTTCATTTGTTTCTTTTTTTTTTTTTATTCTGGAATAAAGTAAAAAATATATATTTGAACTTTATTGTTCAGGAATTAGAAGAGCTGCTTCGCTCCACCTCCTGTTCTGTGCAGGGTGGTGGGTGAGGATATATCTAGATGAAGCCCAAAACAAGGGTGAAACGTACGTCTGGGGTTTTGCTATTTCTCCTGTTCAGGGTAGAATTGCGCGATATACTACAGGATATTTCTCCCTGAGAAGGACACACGCCTATAATGGCAGCCTCGTGGGCAGATCCTTTCCCACCGCCTGGAAACCCGATAGGGGTGAAAAGAAGAGGCCCTGCTACATCACTGACAAACCCGGATAGCCGAGCACTTGTACATATTTAGAAGTGGAAGCTAGTCTAGTGCTTGGTGAGCCTATTAGTTGAAAAGATTCAAGAAAGCAGCTAACATATCTTCTAAATGCAGAATAAATAGACTGAAAGCATGTCTGCTAAAGGCAAAATATTACAGCACTTAATTTAAAGTCACTATCTATGCTACTATATGGGAAGCATCTAGTCATAAGGTTAGTGGAAGTCCCCCTAAAAAGCAACGTAAAAATATAAAAACAGAACAGAAAAAAATGCAGTTTCCGTCAATGATGCCTGACCAACGTTTCGCTGTTTCATACGGCTTTGTCAAAGGCAAACTAACTAAGCTGTATTATTATATTTAAATTAATAAATATTTCCCTGTTTCTATTACAAAATATAATAATTTAATCTGAATACTAGAACATGAGCCAATGACTTTGTTCCCCTTTACTGAACTTCAAGGTTCGTTACTCTTTTACCCTGCAGACTTACTCCTCTAGAGGGACACAAAGAGCTTCGAGACCCATGATTGGTAGCGCACTGTCCACACTCACCGTTTAGACATGTCCCAAACTCGGATGCTCTTGTCCTCGGAGTTACTAAGAATCAGCTCTTGGCGCGGGTGGAACACCGCGCACGACACATTGTTGTAATGGCCCCGGCATGTGTCTACTTCCCAAGCTTTGGACTCTGGATAATGAGAGGGAAGAAGAAGCAGTTTAATGAAACATGGCGGCTACAGATACACTGTACCCAAAGCAAGCCAGGCACACGCTATCCCCATAAACTGCCCATTGTCTTGTGGCACCAGTGATACCCAAAGCATATGGTTACTAGTTACTCAAAAGCTTACTTGGGAAGTCAAGGTGAAATAGCTATATCCTCAAAAAGTATTGAAAGGAACTCTGTAACCCCAATAGGAAGTTGATTTCATTTTAAAACGCATTACAAACTGGCTATACTTCTAGCGTATATTCTAACGTGTGGCTTGGAGTGCATGATAAGGGTGGGAGAGGGGTCTACATACCAAATAATCTTGCAGGTCTTAAATGTGGCCACCACTGAGACTGTAATCCTAATTAGCACATCAAAGCAGCCAATTAATAAGAGTGAGCTGCTCATCTGCATATAAATAGAACCAAAACACCACAGAGGTTTGATTTACTTTAGCTTAATATGGACAAAACAACATATAGCCAGTTTTCCATGCTCTTTAAGAATAACCTAAAAAACAACAACTTGATTTTGGGGTGATAGAGTCCATTTAAAATATAATGTTCTATTTGCACATCTATTGTTATAGGTTTAATATTAATATTACACTGCAATTCTCACACATTTGCAGAATAGTTAATATTGTAACACACAGCCCGGGGCTCCAACGTCTGCACTGAGAGACCCTCCACCACAAACCTAGCAATACGTCACTGTAGTATTATTGTAATTGCATGAGCAAATGGAACAGTAGAGGTTAAAATGAGCATCAAATAAGATCTGAGGTTTTACGTGAGGGGCAGACAATATTAAGATGTGTTGAAGAGCTTGGATACAATCCTATTGCTAGTCCTCAAAATGTGTAAGAAATATGATAAGAAATTGCGTGTTATCTGAAGATAAGGACCTTTTACAAACAGCCCCCTTTGTACACTATGGATCTGGAGAGACCTTTTTGGCTAATGATATAGGTGACGTTATTTGGTACTGTTTATATATTCTCAAACTAATGTTATTCTTTCTCTGGATTGTCCCAGTGAGATACATTGTTGTATCTGCCTCTGATTGGCTACAAATAATTATGAATTTTATGCTAATTTAGCTTGGATATTTCTTCACAAAATCAACTACCTGAAATTTTGCAAACTTTAGTTTTTTGGGGATTTTTTTCATGCATAAAAAAATAATTTTCATACACTACGGATTCGCCTGCAAGAAACAAGTCTACAGCACGGACTGGCTGGTTCTGGGTAAATGCCACATTTTGCCTCAACAATTAGTATTAATACTACAGTACACGGCATCCACACACAAACTGCAGAAAGCATGCGGTCAGACACCTCTAGTGATGTCTACTGGGAACTGGCCTGAGCCTGGTAAGACCACCTCTGCAAGATAAGGGGGACAAGAAACCGCATTAAACAGAGGAGCAAGGCGGGGAGTAAAGGGCCAAAGAAAGCATTGAGAGCAATAAGATCTTCTATAAAGCTTATCACAAGGCACAATATACAATTTTTAAACAAAGAAAAACCAACAAGTTTGATACATTTTAGTTGTCAGGTCAAACTAAGAAAACTAAAACATTGGGTTTCTGCAATTATACATATATAATAAAAGTAATTAAATATATATATATATCATCGTTTTGTGTCTGCGGCTGGGTGAGAGCCCAAAGCTCGTCTCCAATAATCTCTCCTATTGGAAAACCTCAGACTTTATTTGATCATCAGATTTATTTTCTCTCCGAAGTAGCTGTCTTTAAATTAAAACGGTGTTGATGATCTTATTAACCATCTACCCCTAACGCCAGACTCAAGTTGTTATTGTATAGATGCAGACTATGTTCTTGGCCTATAATTGCTGCTCTTTGCCGTCTGGCACCATGACTCCACATTACTACAGCTTCATGTATTAATCCCGTCCCCATCCTGGCACATTTTATACTGGGCACCATTACAAGGCATCGACCCCACTGGACACCATCAGTCACCACATTAATACAGCGTCACTGTCCATCATACAACTCCACCATTATGCAGAATCCTCCACTCACTACCGTATTGCAACCAATGACACGACTCTATACAACTGTCCCACACCTCCACACGAACCCTGCGTCCTCTAGAACGTGAGCCATCATAGCCTTCCATATTGACTGGTTGACCTCCATTTGGATTTGTAACTAACTCCATCTGATCCACACTGCATACAACATTGATGCTTTGAAACACTCATACTAATATTATGAAAAAGTAATATATCTAGGTAATAAAAAAAAGTATTATTATTAAAGACAATATATTCTAATTATATCATAAAAATTAATCTAGAAAAAATAATTATATTATATACACACACACACACACACACTACACAGACGCCACACACACACACACACACAGACGTCACACGCCACACAGACGTCACACGCCACAGACGTCACACGCCACACAGACGTCACACGCACCCTACAGTAAAATGGACATTGAGTATGAGATTGGTCACAAGATTATTTGCCCAGAGAAGGGTCACAAAATGCCAGTAGAAGAGCTCTGCAGGCAGTGCCATCACTAGGTAAATTAATTTGCCATGTCGATGTGTACCCCCCGGAAGAGAGTCCCCAGTAGAGGGTCCCAATCTCCAAGTACCGGCACAAGACAGAAGCAGAACTACAAGAGCTGAATGATTTGGAAGCACAGAATTGCCATTTTAGCAGCATCTGTAATAATGACATAGTTGGCAGTAATTACTGATCAGCTCCCATAGATATTACAATTGTGCAAGACACTGTTACACTTACCGTTCATTCTCCAGATTTTGACCTGGCGATCGTCCGCTCCAGACACAATAAGAGGCATGGTGGGGTGGAAAGCCGCCCAATTTACACCCCTGTCGTGTCCCTAAGGAGATTGTCAGACACAAATTGTGATTCTTGTCAGGGGCCCAAATTGTACAATAAATAAATAAATTAAATTATTCCAATTCTATATGTGAAGGACAAATTCCACTTGGGAGGTATTAAAGTGATATGGAAAGTCCCTGGATGTTACCAGGTATAGACTAGATCTGTGTATCCATTTATGTTTATGTACTTTATTTTACTAAGGAGGTGCCTATAAGCTGTTTTACTAGCAAAAGCATACAATGTATACTCGTTTGTGTCTGCCCTCTGCCGCTCATGAATACACAGACTGTAGAACGAGCAGTGTTTCAAATTAGCCTGTCAGTGACCTCTCTCAAGTAACATGTTGCACAATGTTGCCACTGATTGGTTACTATGAAACTTTGCAATTGTACGCATCAGCTGCAGAAGGTAGAAAACAAAAGGTCCCTGTATAGGTCTGCCCACTGCAGGGTAGGAAGACACAGACTCTGTAAGACTTGATGTGTAGCGTACTGTACTAGCCTATCAGGGACCACATCTCCGTTCCATGTTGCGGAGAGGTGGTCACTGATTGATGAGACACAGCACAGCATTTGTTTTATTTAGGCAGCAAAACAGAGCTTATAGGCACTTCTTAATAAAATAAAGACATAAAAATATATAGATACACAGGGATATTATAGGTCTAGTAACATCCAGGATCCTAACTTATCCCTTTAACTGGACCTTTAACTGCAGTCCATATAGGTTTTCACTACTCAACAGGGAATGAAGGTGCAGTATCAGTACTAGAGATACATATGAACAATATATATATATATATATATATATATATATATATATTTATTTTGCAGTAGTCTAAACACAGTACCTCCAAGACATGCTTGACTACAGCATCTGTGGTCCCGAACAGATCAACCCCAGTGATGCCGCGCACGTCGGTCTCCACAGCTCCAGGAGAAAGGTTTTTCTTCCTCAGGCCTTTCCATGAGAGGAGAGCAGGGAAGCAAAAGGTTAAGACGGGGAACGTGCAACAAAATGGCGGGGAGTTTAGTTTTTCTGGCAGCCTTACCAACTGCATAACCAATATCTAACAGGCAAGAGACATATACTGCATGTGCACCTAACACTTTATTTATTCATGAGAAGACCTAGAGTGACAGATTTTTCCTTCAGGAACCTCCCCCTTTCTTCCTTTCCATGTTGCACAGCTGTAACCTAAACCACACCCAAAGGGAGGGTCCTCACAACCAATTACTCATGCTGTGTGCCGGTTAGTGAGACGCCCCTCTTCCTGTGGGTGTGGCTTTAGGTCACAGCTGTGCAACATAGCAACTTTTATGAAGGTGAAGAGGGAAAAAATGGGGAAGGATACAGAAGATAAGATTCTGTCACTCTGGGACTTCTCAAAAGTAAGCAAAATGTAAATTTTATATAAATTAACTATAGTAAAAAAAATGTTTTTTGCTAAAACAAAAAAAAAATGTCTAGAGTCCATCATCAAATGTCATGACAAAGGGTTTATTAGAGGCAGGAGGTCTACTGAAAATAGCAATATTTTGATAGAACTTAAATAAGGGAAGTTCCAGCCAAATATTTGTTTGTCTTAAAATAAAGGATGTCTTTATAGACTGGTGAATGTAAACACTTACTGCCCTGTGTTTGACGAGACTATTTTTTCTTGGGTTTGGGTTTCTGCTGATTTGCATCATAAGCCAGCTGTGAATTCCAAGCTGTGGTAGTTTGTTTCAGTTCACCTTCCTGCTTTATCACACAAACCTGCCATCTTCTCTCTCAAAACACAGACAGCCAGTTCCTAGTGGTCCATTGCTTCATGTGGTGCAGCTTCTACTGCTGGAGGCTAGCACCGTTTAACTATGTGGATCAATGGGAACCTTGTTGGCAGTGCTCAGTTTGCTTTAGATGATGCAATATGGGAGATCACATGAGACTCTGCCATCTTACCAAGGGTAGAGAGGCCAAATTGGCAGCCACTTACGGGTAAGTTAAGAGAAATAAAAAAAATAATTCATATCTTTATATAATTGGCTACATTTAAAGGGCCATATCATGATTTACACTACAGTGTCCCTTCACTGAAGTTTTTTTATAGGGTTTGCCCAGGTTTTTCGTGGCATTATATGAAAGCAAAAAAATGAACAATTGTGGAAAGAGTGGAGCAGATTAGCACGGTGTGATGATGATATGGAGTTTCACATGAACCCTGCTGTAGCACAGATGGAAAATATCTGTAACTGCACAGATCCAGAGGGCAGAAAGGACACTGAGAATGGACCAGCTTTAACACAAACTTGGGAGGGCGGATGAGGAGGGGTTAATATAATGCAGTTATATGAGTGTCAGTTAGGGTATGAGTCCGCGAGCAAGCACAGGGTTAACATCCACAGAAATTAGGAAATAGTTAATTAAAAGGAACAACCCAAGAGATTACAAGCAATGTGGTCCTGAAGGAGCCCAGCCTAAAAATGAGGGGAAACCCAACCTATGCGTGCCAACTTTAGGATTCTCCATATGGCCTAACGTAATATTTTTAACAAACAAAATGTTGGCTCAAAAATAAAATTACGTTTTACAATATCAAAATAAGCACTTTCTATATAAGGAGATTTCTTAAAAGTATCTGAATAAAAATAAAGAAACTTTCATTTAATTTCTATTTTTTATCCAGACTAATCACGGGCATATAATATAGGGACAGGGAAAGTATTATTTCTTTCTTGCATCAGTGATTAAATAGTACATTTGTATTCACACATCGAAAGTCTAAAAAAAGCAAAAAATGTATTTCCTGCTCAAAATTCCGAGATATCGTTATTGCACTGCACTCTGGGAAACTGGGCGGGGACATGCAAATGAGCCTACGGTTAGTTACAGAAGTGAGTTATTTCTCATTCCTCAGAGTTTAGTTACAACCGACCCCGACACAGGGCATGCTTTTCATATATTGTTATACACATTACAGGGCATGCATTTCATATATTGTTATACACATTACAGGGCATGCTATTCATATATTGTTATACACATTACAGGGCATGCTTTTCATATATTGTTATACACATTACAGGGCATGCTTTTCATATATTGTTATACACATTACAGGGCATGCATTTCAAAGCAATTAGGCAAATACATTGGTATGTCACCAATAGGGAGAGACATACGGCAGAAAGTTTTAGAAGAGGGTTAACAAAGCCCCTCCAAGTTTAAGGTGACCGGCAGAGAATGGGGGTGAAGGGCAGAGGTCATACCCTTTGCTCCCATCCTCAGATTTCAAGAAACTGGTCTTATCTGCCGTGTGCTTTATAAAGGGATGGCCGCCCTGACTCAGAACTGCAGAGAAGAGAAATGTTGGGTGCATCTCCCGGTTGGTGTATGTGCAAACAATATTATCGGTTTGAATGTTTATAACAAATATATAAGATATGTTTAATGTTATTAACTTAGAAGCAGAATTTGCTGAAGTATAAAGATCCATACAGGGACTAGGTGTCTGACTTTATGTAAAAACAAAGCTTATAAGCAAGTCGTAATTAGACAAAAGTATATAAAAGTAAACAGGATATTATATATCTACTAGCGACTTGGCCGTCAAAAAATGACGGCAATTAAATTTTAAGGCAGGTAATGCTGTTTGCCGCAGAGAGTAAGTGTTTTGGTGGTCTGAGATCATTCGGCGCTCATTGCGAGCCTCTCGGTTGGTGTATTTTTTTTTATCAGAGGCGCTTTTTGTAAGGTCCACTCTTATCTCCTTTTGGCGCTTATTGCAAGCCTCTCCCCCCCTGGTGTACTTGGTGTCCTATGAGCACCGTTGGCGCTCCTTGTGAGGCACGCAGTGAAGGTCTTTATCGTTTATTGTGATAATTTTTTATGCTAATTAATTAATGAAATCATAAATTAATATACTTTACCCATTTGTAATTAATATATGCAGCAAGCAATGTGCTGAAGAGCTGACAATCTGTTTTGATGTTCCTGCAGCATACAATGTCGATTTGCACGGTTGTTGAGCTAAGGTGTACGTGTCACCAATGTGTGCAGTGTAAATAGGCTGCGTGCGCGAGGGGAAACAGGGTAGCTGTGTACTTCTGCATTCTGTAAGTTAGTGTTGTAAAATGGCGGCGAATGTGTATGTGGTACACGGGTTTGGATGATTTCGCATCCTTGCTAATAGTGTATGTTGTGGCGGTTTGTAACAGCTTGTGAGGCGCGGTAGAGCCTCCACCTCCGCATTTGCTGGCCGAAAGTCGTACGGGGTCATAGGGATCTCTCCACCAGCACAAGGAGCGCCTTCGGCCAGTGTCTAGCTACGTTATATATATATATATATATATATATATATATATATATATGTATTACTAAATCATTTGGCAGAGCGTGTGGGGTGCAGTTCATGTTCCTTCCTGCCTAGGTGTTTCCACCATTCTCTTCTGCTGCAGTTTTGAATAGGTTGGTGCCACTTGGTACCCCCTCAACCTGGGCAGCTCACCAGAAATATCCCAAACGCGCACGGTCTGGTCCAAGCTAGCAGACACCACCAGATCCTCTGAAGGGTGGAATTGCGCACACATCACGTAATGGTTGTGACCAGTCAGGACACTGCAAAAGGAGAAGACAAAATCAGCAACGTCTTAGCCATTTGTTAGTCCAAAGATAATTAAGGAGAACAATTCTACAAGAAGTCTATTTCAAGCAAGTAATTATGCCACTAGAAACACCATTCCATTCAGCAACTTTATTTGATACACTGTTTGCCCTCTCAATGTTGCGGACGTCATGATACTGGCATCACATGTGCTGCCCCGACACGCGTTTCACTTAGGTAATGCGCCTAGTATCATCAGTGTTATTATTGTAAGTGAAAAACGATACTATTTTGATACCAAAGTCTTACAGGATGTTAATAAATTACCAAAGTCAATTGATAAAATCCGAAGGGTGAATGATTCAAGGAAACAGTAATGAATAACTTTATAGAAAAATATGAATATATATCTACAAATAGAAGTGATTGGCAATAGTTCATGTAGTAAATATTTGGAATTGAATTAGATGGGCATGTGCGTTCAGTTTTATTACCAGACACAGGTCCGAGACTGCCAGTTCCATATGCGAATGGTCTGATCATCTGATGCACTCAGGATCCAGGGATATTCCTATGATGAAACAAAAGAGTGTTAGGTCTAATCCAATATAAATTAGCCTGAGAGAACAATAATCAGAATTGTGTAAAAGCATTAGACACTATCCTAAGAAGTATATTAAAATTTTAACTCACATGATGGAAAAAGGTTGTCCGAATATAATCCAGATGTCCGAGCAGGGTGAAGAGGCAGCGCCTGAGCTTGTAATTCCACACCTAGAGAAACACACAAGAATAATAATGTTCTATTAAATCAGTCACCGGAGAAGCCGTATTCGCTTCAAAATGGATCTGATCATAAAGATCGCAGCTTCACCTTGATTTTGTAGTCATCTCCTCCAGACACAAAGAGCGGCTGCTGTTTGTGGAAGTCAATGCCACGGACAGGCCCTAGAAAGAATAAAAGGAGGGAATAAGAATATGATCATATTGGCCTACTTATCAATGATAGATGGCAACCGTTTGCATGTTTGTCAGTCCATGGATAGCTTGCCTCTACTGATACTACAAAAAACATATGCAAGGAACTCATTAAAGGGACTCGTCACGCCAAAATTGAGTTGTTTTTCTGTTATTCTTTAAGAGCATGAAAAACTGTCTGGTCCTTTCCTTTTAGGAGTACTCCATCACACCAACAACGAAGGCAGCGGCTGCGATCAGCATCCGCTGCCAAGATCATAGCTTTAGGGTTAGGGTAATGGTTTAAGTTTGGAAATTGTGTACGTTCTCAAACGGTGTACAATTTCTTAACAGGAAAGATCCACATTAGTACAGTGAAAGCGGTTTCTTAAAAATGAAACAGCAATTTATAATAACGTCCAATGGTAAATATTGATATTTGTACTAATACTGTACTATGATACCACTGGTATGGCCTGTAATGCCCTGTTACTATACAAAGTACATCACTTACCATCGTGCTCATCAAACTTGTCTATGAGGGTGCACATGCGGTAATCCCATAGTTGGATCACTCCATTGTGAAGGCTGGTGAGGACCCATGGCCGTTTGGGGTGAAAGCTCAGCCCTAAAAATTGAAATTGTGATTAACAAAGTGAAAATACCTTTGAATCTCTGTCTGCATAATTAGTTGTAGTTACTTATATGTTTAATAAAGTAAAAGACAAATTAGTTTTAATTAGATATTTATTTAAATCAAGTCTATCTGGTAAATTCTGCAACATTTCCTGCTCAGGTTTCCCAGAAATATAGTTATTGCACTGCACTCTGGGAAGGGACATGCAAATGAGCCCACAAATGTGTGTGTGCGCGTCTATCTATCTATCTATCTATATATATATATATATATATATATATATATATATATATATATATATATATATATATATATATATATGTGGGGTTTATGGAGTTGTGACACGTCCGTATAACGGAATAATGTTGTTGTTCAGTCCTTCAGTCTTATCCGACTCTCAGTGACCATATGGACGCAGCATACCAGACACATCTGTCTGTGTTTCTGATTGTGCCCATCTTTGTAAAGATACTGAGCAGGCTGCCAGTTCCTTTTCTAGTGGACTGAGATTTGTCTGACCTCTCTGCTATGACCTGCCCATCTTGGGTGACTCTACATGGTTTAGTTCACAGCTTTATTGAGGTACATAAACCCCTCCACCATGACAAGGTAGAGGAAAGGAGGAATGGGTTTTAGTGTAATGCTATATGCAAAACACCTAACTGATGATGGCGCTGTGCTGATGTGAGCGTTACAGCGCAGTTATTTATTGGATAATAATGTTTATAGAGAGGGAAAAATAGCATCTATATAAAATGCATATCTGGTCAGTCCGTGTGAGATGTGCAGGGGGTAATTAGTCTCTATGGGGAAATGTTTGCTATGAATTGGAAATGTTAATTAAGACATTTAGCCTCTATGGGGCATGGCGGGGCACTTGGTCTGCATGGCCTGTGTATATGAGGGGTATTTAAAGCCTATAGAGCAAGTTTCTATAGGACAAATGGGGGTAACTTGTCTTTTTATGGGCAAATTGTGTATGTGATCTTGTGGTAATGGCATGTCAATATGAGGGGTATTTTGTCTCTATAATGCATTACTTTATAAGATAAAATGGGTATTTGTGGCTGTGATAGGAGACAGGTCAGATATGTGCACTGCAAAATACAATGGGGTGGCAGTTACTCTGTATGATGGGGACAAATAGGGTGATTATGGCCATTATCTCTTTATATTATATATAGGATTGTGTGGGCAGTTATTGGGGTCTCTACGTCCCTCAACTCACAGTGCCCCCCATTCCTTGTACCCAGGCCCACAGTGCCCCCCAAACCTTGTACCCAGGCCCACTGTGCCCCCCAAACCTTGTACTCAGGCCCACTGTGCCCCCCAAACCTTGTGCCCAGGCCCACTGTGCCCCCCAAACCTTGTGCCCAGGCCCACTGTGCACCCATCCTTGTGCCCAGGCCCACTGTGCACCCATCTTGTACCCAGGCATAGTGTGCCCCCATCCTAGTGCCCACTGTGCACCCATCTTGTAACCAGGCCCACTGTGCTCCCCATCCTAGTGCCCACTGTGCCCCCATCTTGTAACCTGGCCCACTGTGCCCCCCATCCTAGTGCCCACCGGGACCCCATCTTGTACCCAGGCCCACAGTGCCTCCCATCCTAGTGCCAACTGTGCCCCCATATTGTACCCAGGGCCACTGTGCCCCCCATCCTAGTGCTTACTGCGCACCCATCTTGTACCCAGGCCCACTGTGCCCGTCATCCTAGTGCCCACTGTGCCCCCATATTGTACCCAGGCCCACTGTGCCCCACATCCTAGTGCCCACTGTGCACCCATATTGTACCCAGGCCCACTGTGCCCCACATCCTTGTGCCCGGGCACACTGTGCACCCATCCTAGTGGTTACTGTGCACCCATCTTGTGCCCCCCAATCCGGGCCCGTGGCGCCCCCAGTCGTTGTGCCTAGGCCCTGTGCAGCCCATGTACCTTTCACCCGAGCCGACTTGGTCTCGAACTTGGTCAGCATATCTCTATCTCCCGGTCCGGCTCTCTACTCTCAGGCCCGTCACTCTCTGTCGCTGTCCGGTCTCACACGTCACCCTGTCTCCCGGAAGTGCCGCGTTGGACACCGCCGCTCCCCCTAGCGCATGCGCAGGGTCCGGTCCTCCCAGATACCACAGAGACCAGACCAGAGCGGCTCCCGGCAGCACTTCCGGGCTGTCAGCTGAGGGCGGAAGTAACTGAGCTTGTGATCAATGGCGGCTGTTTTGGGCAGGATAATGGGAGAGGCCGGCTGGAGATGGAGCTGTACAGGGCTGGTACTGGTTCTGCTGGCTGGTGAGTGGCAGGGACAACTGCGGGGGGGAAAGTAGGCTTAAGAGAGGCAGCACTGCATTATATTATTGTATTCAGCACTATGGGTAAAATAATACAATTACAAGACATTAAAATCAGTGATTAATTCCACAGCCTTTAAATTGGTCAAAAGCAAATATTCTATAAATTACCTGTTATTACAGAAACAGAGGTTTTTGTGACTTCAACGCGTTTCGTCTGAATGCAGACTTCCTCAGGGATGCTTTATGTTATTGTATTCAGCATTAAAGGTAATGTTATACATAAACATTACCTTTAATGCTGAATACAATAACATAAAGCATCCCTAAGGAAGTCTGCATTCAGACGAAACATGTCAAAGTGAAGATATATACAACATTAAAATCAGTGCTTAATTTCACAGCCTTTAAATATTATCTGTAGATTAAAAGTTATTACAAGAGCAGAGCTTTTCATGCCTTCAACACGTTTCATAAGAATACAGACTTCGTCAGGGATGCTGGTAGTAGTTGCTGAGATATACACTATAATATAGAATATTATTATATTCTATATTATAGACAATGTAATGTCCTATATATACCACCCCACTGTGTCTCTTGTGGGGACGCCCCCTGTATCAAGAAAAACAATGTGTTATATGTAACGTAATACGCGCTGTAACCTTATGATTGTTTATCATTTTATATTCAATGTTATTTCCTCTGTATTGTGTAACATTTCCCCAGGAAAAAAACAAATATGGTAGGAAAATATCAATTATATTTCCAATGTGTATTCACTCTCCTTTAAGCTGAACAGTCATTAAAGGTATATGCAAGTGAGCTGGGTAATGAATGCATCTGATATATGAGAATTAGTAGTGTATGAAAACATTCGTTATATAGTAAAGTTCAGTTTACTTACAAAGTTATTTGCACAAAAGTCAAATCAAGTGGTTCACACCCACAGGACGCTTACATAAGCCGGGTACACACAGGAAATACAGCAGTGTACCCACAGGAAATACAGCAAGATACATATTTTGACCTTTCTGGTACAGAGCACAGGAAGTAACTGTTACAGTTCTTGTACTGAGCACACGCCAGAAGCCACTGTAGTGAAGAATGATACAACGTATTATCCTGATTCTGAATTTGAATGTTATGCTAATTGAGCTGGAGTTTTCTAGGGGTGTACACAATAAAATGCAAATGCCAAAAAACATAGGAAATTCTGCTAACTTTAAGGTAAGCTAATTAATGTTTATTTTGGGATGTTTTCATGCAAAAAATGTTTTCATACACTACTAATTCTCCTCTATCAGATGCATTCATAACCCAGCTCCCTTACATATCCCTTTAATGTAAAATAAAGCAATGGGACCTATTTATGGTACAAAACCTGACCTATGAATACAGATATTTTCATTTGGCTGTTATTAAAAATATATAAATTATCAGAGAATTGCCTTTTTGAATGTTGCTAATATTAGATCCTCCTACCTGGTCGTTATTTCAGGTCATTAATTAACTGACACCGTGTGGATGGGTTGCAGAAAAAGTATGCTCGGTTAGTTGGATCAGCATAATCACAGATGCTTATGTGTTAAAGTATATGAACATTAACCATTGCTACTCCGGGAGAGATAACTAGTTACCAATGTTATTAGGATATCAAAGGTCTATGAATGTTACTAGGTATATAATATCCCTGGGTATCTATTTACTTTAATGTACTTTATTTTATGAAGAAGTGCTTATAAGATCTGTATTTACTTAAAATCAGACAAATAGTCCCAGTATGGGTCTGCAGCGTATGCAGCCGCAGTCTCAGTAGGGCTTGATGTGCAGTGTACTGTCATAGCCTATCCAGGACCATGCCTCAGCAGCATGTTGAGAGTCGGTCACGGATTGGTTAGTATGAGAGACAGTTCTGCGAGTACAGACCCATACAGGAACTATTTGTATGATTTTAGTCAGCAAAGGTGGTAATCTCATAATTTAATATGTAAACACAATGCTGGGGATGAGGTCACATGACCATGTGTCTACTGCTGCGTTTCCTTTACTGATCTTGATGTTTCCTCAGCTTTGTCTCATTGCAACTCGGTGGAGAGAAAGATCTACATCCCTCTGAACAGCACGGCCCCATGTGTGCGGCTCCTGAATGCCACCCACCAAATCGGCTGCCAGTGTAAGTAATTACTGGGGTGGGTCGACGCTGGCTTTGGGCGAAGGCCACTGGGCCGGCGCTGGCTTTGGGGGGGGGGGGCACTGTGCCGGCGCTGGCTGGGGGGGGGGGAGGCCACTGGGCCGGCGCTGGCTTTGGGGGGGGGGGGAGGCCACTGGCCCGGCGCTGGCTTTGGGGGGGGGGGGAGGCCACTGGGCCGGCACTGGCTTTGGGGGGGGGGGAGGCCACTGGGCTGGCGCTGGCTTTTGGGGGGGGGGGGGGGAGACCACTGGGCCGGCGCTGGCTTTGGGAGGGGGGGAGGCCACTGGGCCGGCGCTGGCTTTGTGGGGGGGGGGCAACTGGTCCGGCGCTGGCTGGGGGGGGGAGGCCACTGGGCCGGCGCTGGCTTTGTGGGGGGGGGGGCAACTGGTCCGGCGCTGGCTTTGGGGGGGGGGGGGGGTACTGGGCCGGCGCTGGCTTTGGGGGGGGTGGGTACTGGGCCGGCGCTGGCTGTAGCAGTGGTGATGGGTTTGTGCTCAGGTTTGCTTGTCCTTTTGCTCTTCCAGTGTCACTGAACTCATGGACACTGCTCTACACCATCATGTCAGGCAGTCAATATCAAGTGCAGAACCATTTTTTTTATATGATACTCCTTTCTCTGCTTTTAAATGCTGCAGTTTTACCTTTAAAAGGACCACTGCAGTGTAATCTTTATGGTTTGCTCTTCTGAATAATGTAATAATGGCCAAATGTGTTTAACATTAATTATTACAGCCTTTAATTTGTGACTATTGTATTCAATGTTGCTTTACCGATGGGAGGGAGGAACATTGGATACAGATAAGATTCTGTACTCACTTCTGTTACAAAAGCTTGTCTTCAATTAGCCCCTTGAATAGTCCGTGAAAGAATAAGGCTCCATAGGATAACCCTCCGCCTCAAGTTACAGACCATCTAACAGTCTAAGATGGACCTCCCCATGACACAATCCGAGTCACTTAAATATAAGATTTTCTCTGAAATGCTTTTATGTTCCTGTCTTGCCTCCCTGCTGATGTAATTGTGTTACAACCATGTGAAGCTTTTACCAAACTACAAGGGTCCTTTAACGCCTATGTGTTTACTTACACTTAGTGTTATCTGGCGTTCAGCTGCACCACCATTATATTGTTTATGAGCACAAGACCTTCGGTATGGAGGGCACCATCACTGTCAATCCAGTCTAAATGATTATATACTCTTTGCACTGGAATAATATATTTCAGATTTTTCCTTGATGTTAATATGTGTAGAGTCGGTGTGTTGGAGCAGCTTCAACTGTAGATCACCATTGTCAAAAGTCCAGAGGATTTAAAAAAAAATGAATGGCTGCTTATAAGAAGCTCCTATCACTAATACAGTTTTATAATGTGCTTATGTGTGCCGTGGATATCGCTAATATTGTGTCCTTGCCGTACAGCATCAAGAAATGGTGACACTGGCGTGATCCACGTGGTGGAGAGAGAAGAGGATCTGCAATGGGTGCTGGAGACTGGGCCCAACCCACCCTACATGGTGCTCCTGGAGGGCGACCTCTTTACAAGGTAGGTATTAACCCTGAATGAGGATTTTTCTGCTCAGAAGCTAGCCGGTGTAGTCTAATTCATAGATATTCAAGGTTATTTGTACTTGAAATTTTGAATACAAAATAAATAAATACTATTAATAGTGATTAAAACAAAAATCATTACCAGACTTGGTGCATAATCGATCCTATGCTATGCTTAAAGTTGGGTAATACAACGAACATATGCCTAAAAGGGGCCTTAAATAAAGAGGTATTGAATGAAAATGCATTGTACACTCATTTCCATGTTCCCGCCCAGTTTCCCAGAATTCAGTGCAATGATTGTATTTCTCAGAATTCTGGGAGGAAAATGTTTTTTAGCTTATTTTTAGATGCCCAAATGTGAAAACAAATGTACTATTTATTTTATATACTCGAGTATAAGCCGACCCGAGTATAAGCTGAGGCACCTATTTTACCACAAAATACTGGGAAAAATGAGTGACTCGAGTATAAGCCGAGGATGGGAAATGTGCTGCCCCCTCTCCCTTCCCTGTGTCTCCCCCCATGTGTCTCCCCCCCCCCTCATTCTCAACCTCCCTCCTCAGCCCCCCCCGCCTCATTCTCAACCTCCCTCCTCAGCCCCCCTCCTCATCCTCTGCCCCCCTCCTCATCCTCTGCCCCCCTCCTCATCCTCTGCCCCCCTCCTCATCCTCTGCCCCCCTCCTCATCCTCTGCCCCCCTCCTCATCCTCTGCCCCACTCCTCATCCTCAACCCCCCTCCCCCTTCATAGTAAGCTGGAAAAGCTGAACATGGATGGGATTCCCAGCTTGTGTATAATCCAACCATGGCTTCGCATAAAAGCTGTGTAATGCAGTGGGAAGGAAGCCATGTTTAAAATGGGCTATGTATTGAAGAGCGAGGCATTTGTTGGGCACATTTGCATGTCCTAGCTCAGCTTCCCAGAATGCAGTGTAATAACCATTTTTCTCAGAATTCTGAGCTGGAAGCAGGTTTTTCAAATGTGAACACAGATGTACTATTTATGTACTCTATTTAGATCTATCTATCTATATATTTTTAGTTTTATTCTTCCAGGACTATTTTAGTCCATTTCCGTGCTAGTTTCCCTCACTGTTTCCTTATTCCTAGGGACGTTATGCAGAAGTTGAGGGGAAGCTCCCGTCTTTCTGGAATAGCGGTTACTTTCTCTAACCCCAGTCCCCCTAAAGGTTTCTCTCCAGATGTTCCATGTCCAAATGATGGATTCGGTAAGACTTAAAGGGCCACATGAATTTATTTATTTTTAGGTTGGAAAAGGAGGTTTGGGGAGGAAAATCTCCTGCCTGGCGTCCATTGTAACAACTGTTTTACTAATATGTTTACTTGTTAAGCGTATGTTTTTACAGTTTACATGTTGCCCCTAATCTCCATCTTTGGGTTTTGACACTATAGCTCATGATATTAGCAGCTTTACCTATAATGAAAGTCCATAGAAGGCTCCTGTCCAAGAGCACCCCAAAAGACTAGTCTGCCATTAGATCTTGGTGACATGTAGATTTTGGAGTGACTCCATTTCCACTCCTTTATACCCTAAAACACAAAAATATAATGCAAACAATGTGCTTCATTCTCTTTGTCCCAACTAGTGAATTGAAAGCGACTCAAGGTGAAATGTATATAATATCTAGATTTACATTAAAACCAAGCTGTTGGCGCCCAGTGTTCTTCCCAACAATCTTCAGCAACACAACATACAGCAGACGGGCACACATCCCTATAATGCAAATGTAACGGAGTTGGAACACGCAGTCCAGTATCTCCGCTGGTATACAGTAAAATATCCAAGAAGCACTGCAGTCTCACAAGCCCAGACCACCCATATTGGACGACACTCAATAGGGAGTCAAAGAATACTGTCTTTATTTTGTTGTGCAGAAATATATATATATATACACACATCTCTTTCCACAGGCAATACACATCCCCCATATTTGGCCACACAATACACATAGAGAGACAATAAGTGTGGTCACACCTCCCTGAGGCTACCTGGCTACTTTGATACAATCAGACATTGATCAGATTATACTTCTCTTTGTTCTTATGTCTCATAATGAAAACACTTTATACAATAGACTTCCTTATCTTATGAGGAGTCTCTGTAATAGGATTATCTATTAGCCTAGTAGCTGTAATATTCTGAGCCAATATATTCTGTAGAACATAAAACAACATATCTACAGTACAGCAATGTGATCATATTTTAACCATAAGAATTAAATAACCATAAAACAGGGTAAAACAGTGATGGGTTCCGTTACACTTGCCTGCATGACATCCGCCGTTCTAACCTGGCAAAACTTCAGAGGGCGGGCACATCGCCCACCCAAAACCCATGGTGGAGAACATTGCCACCCATAGACTCTGCAACATGTCAGGACAGAGGAGGAGTAATCCCACCACTACCTCAATTTAATGTAAATTTTCTACACTATAGAACACTCATTTTTCACATAAAAGTAAGAAACCAATGTAATATTTAACCTAGGATCATTTAAATGAATCACCAAATAGCCCCTTTAAATGAACCTTTTTAGAGGTCTTAGGTCAGGTGTGGGAGTGCACGGGACACGTCATATGTGACAGTCACACAGTGCTGGTAGGGTTGTAAATCTTATTAGGAGGACTAATAAAAAAAATTAAGATCCGTTTTCAGTCATTTGTGACACTGCTCTAGGTATTTCTTTTAGGTAACTTGTGAGATGGCCATAGAACTGCAGCATTTCTTATTGATAAGATAAAGCAATGCCTGCCTCTTACCCACAGCTATAGTCATGTATACTAATTGTCTTTACCCAGGTGTCTACAACAGTGACCACGGCGCTCAGTACGCTCACTGCAACGTGACCACGTGGAACCCACTGGGGAACGGATTTTCATATGAAGACTTTGACTTCCCCATCTTTCTACTCCAGAATAAGAATGAGACTGAAGTCATCAAACAGGTAGATCACATGTTGCTAATTCCTTACTTCTGACAACAGTTCTTGATCAATTTAAAAAAAAAAAAAAAAAAATATATATATATATATATATATATATATAAACAACTTTTTACATTATTTTCCAATCAAAGAAAATATTAGGCCTAGCTTCCACTGAAGCACTAACTTAACTGATATACAGTTTCCTCACTAACCAGCTTTCATCCAGCTAAACCTGGGTGGAGCAAAAACAAACAGTCCAATGTAAAAAAAAAAAAAAATCCACTGTTCTTCAGATTTCCAGGTCTCCACTCTGCTCCAAGCAGTCACAAGCTGCTGTTTCACTGTGTGTGTGTGTTTCTCCATGTCAAACAATCTGCAAACAATCAGTCCATAAACAGCACCTCCAATACTCCAGAAGCAGTCTTAAATCAGGGCTGCCCAGGTGCAGCTAATTAACTGAGGAGGCCGGTTAACCCCTGCGGTCCTACTGGGGGAAGAGAGCTTTGCAGAGTCTGTAGCTCACAAAAACCCTGTGGATAACTCTGTCACACAGACTGGTCAATGTATCTACCACTGTTCTTTACATACCATACCATTACATCCTCTAGTTCTGTTCACATTTTATTACATACACTGCTCTGTATATTCTTATTCACCCTCTCTCTTTCAGTGTTACAGAGACCACAACATACCTGTGAACGGCAGTGCCCCGGAGTATCCCCTGTGCGCCATGCAGCTGTACTCCCACATGCACGCCGTGACCAGCACCGTCACCTGTATGAGGCGAAACGCCTTGCAGACGTCTTTCAGCATTAACCCTGGTGAGAAGGTCTTGGGGTTCAAGGAGAACGTGCATGGCGCATAGATCTCTACTAGAGGGTATATAGAGTCGGAATATTGCTGTGTACCTCTCAATATTGTTAAAGGCCGCCCTAGTCATATACATAAAGGGACATGGAAAGTTCTGGATTTCACTAGGTAGAT
Source organism: Discoglossus pictus (assembly GCA_027410445.1). NCBI lineage: Eukaryota > Metazoa > Chordata > Amphibia > Anura > Alytidae > Discoglossus > Discoglossus pictus. Next base: position 284,423,988 of record CM050168.1, read on the forward strand.
AATATTCCTAAGTATCTATTTACTTTTTATGCACTTTATTTTCTTAAGAAGAGCTTGAAAAGCTTTTTTTACTGCCTAAAATCTTGCAAGTAGTTCCTAACTGGTTTCTCCTCTCTGCAGCTCATGAAGACTGCGTGCACTCTCTCATAGTGACCCATGAGTGGCAACATTCTGCAACATGCTTCTTGAGAATGGTCACTGACAGACTAATATGAAGCACCCAAACAGATATAAATTCTATGATTTTAGGCAGCAAAAATAGCATTTAAGCACTTTTTAATAAAGTACCGTATATACTCGAGTATAAGCCGATTTTTTTTCAGCTCTTTTTTTAAGGCTGAAAAGGGCCCCTTTGGCTTATACTCGAGTCACTCTCCCTCCCCGTTTCTCTCTCCGTGTCTCTCTAATCCCCCCCCCGTGTCTCTCTAACTTGAGGTTAAGGATGGGGGGTCGTTGAGGAGTGAGGATGGGGGGTCGTTGAGGAGTGAGGATGGGGGGTCGTTGAGGAGTGAGGATGGGGGGTCGTTGAGGAGTGAGGATGGGGGGTCGTTGAGGAGTGAGGATGGTGGGTCGTTGAGGAGTGAGGATGGTGGGTCGTTGAGGAGTGAGGATGGTGGGTCGTTGAGGAGTGAGGATGGTGGGTCGTTGAGGAGTGAGGATGGTGGGTCGTTGAGGAGTGAGGATGGGGGGTCGTTGAGGAGTGAGGATGGGGGGTCGTTGAGGAGGGTGATAAAGGAGAGGGGGGGAGAGACACAGGGGAGGGAGAGAAGAGACACAGAGGGCACAAGAGGGACACAGGGGGCAGCACATTTCCCACCCTCGGCTTATACTTGAGTCACTCGTTTTTCCCAGTATTTTGTGGTAAAATAGGTGCCTCTGCTTATACTCCAGTATATAAGGTAAATAGATACACAGGTACATTGTGTTCCTAGTGAAATACAAAAACCTTCCATGGCCCATTAAATCTTAGCAATATTTTGTGCCTTGTTATACACTGCAGTGTCCACTAGATGGAGCTAAGTAATTATGAGATGGCTGAAGGGTCCTTGGTCTTCCAGCTACACTAATAGGTTAGTATTTTGAATATATCTCATCCTGGGTACAGATCGTTAATGTCTCAGCCAGTGATTAGCCTAATACACCTGTTCTCAGGTAGGGATATCCCCAAAAAGTGACCTGTTGGTGTGCCTAGTTTACTCATGTCCTATACGCTCATGCATGTGTCCTGCATTGCTCATGATCAGTGTTTAGTTGGAACAGACCTCCAAACCTAATGTACACTACATGGCCAAAGGTATGTACACCCAACCATCACACCCATCTGATTCCAACCCCACGGACACCCACCCCTGCTACTATAACGGCCTCCACTCTTCTTTCCACTAGTTTGTGTAATATGGCAGTAGGGATTGGTGCAGCTCCAGCAGGGCAGAAGGTTGATGAACTGGCTTGTTGGAAAAGTGGCATCCTACCATGGTGCCACATGGAAAGTCACGGAGCTCTTCTGTATGACCCATTCTACTGCTAATGTTTGGCTATGGAGATTGCATGGATGCATTGCTCTACCTCTGTCTCTCCCTTCCCTCAGAGGCCTCTCCTGTCCTTGTCCTGGCAGCTGCGTCATGTGCCCATCATGTGCCCATCACGTGCAGTTCAGTCATTGTCTCTCTTTCGACCTCACTTATCCTCCAGGAGCCCTCTCACTCTCCCCCTCCACTTCTCCCGGAGCCCTCTCGCTCTCCCCCTCCACTTCTCCCGGAGCATGCATGATGGCCGCCCTTCTCCTATCCGTGTCCTGGCAGCTGCATCATGTGCCCATCATGTGTAGTTCGGTACTTGTGTCGGTCTGTCTCTCTATTTCATTCTCTTTGCTTTTTAACCAGAAGCTGTGTGCGACTCTCTATCCGGTTACAATGTCTGGAGTGCCCTTAAACCCGTCAACAACTCGGGGTCTCTGGGCCCTGAAGACCAGATCGTCGTGGCTGCCACACGGGTAAGATGGGCCGGGCTGGGCTATATGAGGTGCTCAAAGAACACAGCAAAGCTAATGATATATATACATATACATTTATTTTATATATATTTATATATATATATATATATATATATATATATACATTTATATATATATATATATATATATATATATATATATATATATATATATAATTTTAATATATCACTAACTCTTCTTATCTAGGGCCGTTAATTAACTCTCACAGTGGTTCATTCATTTTGGTCTCCTTACCTTAAAGGGACATGGAAGGTTCCTGAATGTTATAAGGTATATAATATCCCAGTGTATCTATTTACGTTTATGTATTTTATTATGTTAAGAAGTGCTTTTATAATTTCTGATTTTACTACAAAAATACAAACAGATAGTCCCTGTTTGTCTCTGCCCTTCAGCGTATGCGGGCACAGACTCTGTAGGGCTGGATGTGTAGTGTCCTAGCCAATCAGGAACAATGTCGCAGCAGCATGTTGCTGTGATATGGTCACTGATTGGTTAGTATGAGATACAGCAAGTACAACAGTCTGTGTCTTCATGAGCTACAGAGGCCAGACTTAAGCAAGTAATATTTGGATGGTTTTAAGAAGTAAAAACAGAGCTTATAAACACTTCATAATAAAATAAAGTACATGTCAGTAAATAGATACCCAGGGATATTGTATACCTAGTAACATCAAGAAACCCTCCATAACCCCTTAACAGACAGGAATATCCTGAAAGTTTGGCCGCAGCCCTCGAGGACTAGAGATAGACATGGCGTGGTTATGTATAATAAATGTTCATGCCCATAAACTGTTTGGTTGTCCATCTCGATCCAACAGCTGGACAGCCGTTCCTTCTTCTGGAACCTGGCCCCGGGTGCAGATAGCACAGTGTCTGGACTGGTCACTCAGCTGGCCGCGGCTGAAGCTCTTCACAAGGTGCCAGACGCTCAGTCCTTGCCGAGGAACATCATGTTCACGTTCTTCCAAGGGGTAAGAAGCTCATAACCATCTTTCAGCATCTAAGCACCATCTCCACCCAACCCCATCACTGCATGAGCCTTTATTTTTTCACACCGAAACATTATAGTTTGGAAGGACCTGGCTCCAAAAAAATGTAATTTCAGGCTCCTAAATATTTTCAGAAATATAATGTATGTATTTGAACGGTGTCTCCTCTGGTACTATAAAATATACCTCAAGCCATGAAAAAGAGCTTATTGTATTGTTTAAAACATCTTCTTCTAAATGTTTAAGCTCTGCGTCCCTTTAAGGATAACGCATTTAGCTGCATCAATCTCTTGACCTTACCCCATGTTTTCAGTGAAGATAAGATGTCTTATTCGATTTTTAACGTAACATTTTAACAATAAATTTCGGCATCTTCCTGATATTCTACTACTTGTCCAATATGTTGATACAAAGTAACCCGCAGGTGATCTGTTTTGTGCCACACAGGAAGTCTTTGACTACATCGGCAGCTCGCGGATGGTGTACGACATGGAGAAGGGCAGGTTTCCCATCAATCTCAGCAACATCCATTCATTTGTGGAGCTTAACCAGGTACAGTACAGCACCCCGACTCTGTGACTATTACTGTTAGAGCATCTCAGCCACTTGTGGTAGGAAAGCCACCCTCAAATGGTGCTTATATCATGAGTTTGAAGAAGGCTAGTGATACCACTCGGCGGGAAAGAAACATAGTGAGAACTGTCCTAGACCGAAAAAGAAAGGTAATAGCCAAGTATGGGCGCGGTAACCATGAGGGTGACCTCGCTGCTGACTACAAAATGGCTAGAACAACGATCTCTACGATACTGAAAAATAAGGAAGCTAATAAAGGAGCCGATGTGGCTAGAGGTGCAAAGGTCACAGACATTGGAGGAAGTGGAGAAATTGTTTATTTGGATTAATGAAAAACAGTGTTTACAACAAGTGGTGAGAGCAGTGAAGTATTTAAAGCCAGTCACAGCTGGTTTGAGAACTTTCAAAGGAGAACTGGCATTCACACCGTGGTGATGCAGACAGTGCCCACAAAGAAGCCCCCCGACAATGTAGAGGCTGAGGGTTTTATTCCCAACAAGTCTTCAGCTGTGATGAGACTGGTTTATTTTGAAAGAAAATACCTAACAGAGCCTATATCGCTCAAGAAGAGAAGACATTGTCGGGGTTGTTAGGATGTACTAATAACCACTTTTTTCCTTACAGTAGAAACAATAAGGCATTGTGTGTGCTACTTTGAAAAAGTTTTTTTATTAAAAAAATAAGTATACAGAAGTTTTATGTGTATTTGATCCGGTGTCAAAGTCACAATATATAGATTTTCCCCTAAATGGTAAGAGTACCTGTTAATGGGATTGAGGAGCCATACTGTGACCTATCTATGTGCAAGAGAAGGAACTGGCAGCCCACTGGAGAAGGAACTGGCAGCCCACTGGAGAAGGAACTGGCAACCCACTCCAGTATCTGACACAAATACCAAGTGGATGCGGTCAATGAGGTTGCAGAGAGTCTGACACGACTGAGCAACACAAATACACACACACATTGTCATACTTATTGAATCAGGTTGATTCTCTTGTCTGTCCTGCAGGTGGCGCTTAGAAACAACTCCATTCTATGGATCCACACCGACCCAGTCTCTCGTAATAACCAGTCCGTTGATACACAGGTAAGTCCCGAACATGAACGCTTTGCCTTAAAAGGAACATTAAAATATTTTTAGAGCATATCTGGATTTTAGAAGACTATATATATATACAATGAAATTATATAGAGGAGTCCTGACATCACCTGGTCATTATCTTCTCACCCCATTCCTGTAACCAAAGGTGCAGCAGCTGGTTGACACCCTGATAAAATCTGGCACTGGATCCGCCGTGACCCTTCAAGAAGTTAACCAGACCCAGCCTCTCCCCCCGGCTTCCTTTCAGCGCTTCCTGAGGGCCAAGAATATCCCGGGAGTTGTGCTGACCGATCACAGGGCCTCGTACAGCAACAGGTAGGAAGGGTCTGAGCTGGGGCAATGGCACACATTGACTGTGGTATAATAAGCCGTAGCTGTGAACTCTGAATAGTTGCAGTTTTTAATCGTTTATTGGAAAGTACTTTCTACTCTGTACCGGGACAGTTTCTTGCAATCAGCCAGGTAATGGCCTATCTCTTTTATTTAAAGTCGCAGAACCACTCTCTGCACTCACTACGGGATATTTCCATTGGCTTTTGTTACATAGCATATCATGTGACCAATCATGGCTTCCACAGGACAACCTGCAAGTTGTATAGAAGATAATAACAAATTAAGCTCGTTTTTAAAATCTGTTATTTAAGGTGAATCCAACAAGATATGTTTTAGGAAGATACCCCTTTTTAAAGGATATTTCCACCCACGTTATGGGCCGTAGTTATTGTTTTGCCCCTTTTGGATTACATTTAAACAGGGTTTATTTGCATATGCAAATTTGGGAGCTCAGATGTGCCTTGCGTCAAAGAGAGACGGACATGACTGAACAACCATGTGTGAACGGCAGCGAATCAATGCTTATACCTTTGCTATTGATTGGTTCAGGACCATATATTGGATCCCACACCTATAAGTGCATACTTGTGTAAAGCCCCGGTCAGTTAGCACCCGGGGACTCAAACTGTCTTTCTATTGAAAGCCACTAGATGGCAGTGCACTCTATCCATGATCATATGGTAGGCTTCCTCCTTACTTACAGGGCCATTGAAGTCGTATAGATAAGACACTCTTTTTGGGGATCTACATCTTCTAATTAGCAAATTGCACTTTATATATATATATATATATATATATATATATATATATATATATATATATATATATAATTTATTTATTTATTTATTTTATACTTATTTTTAGACATTTAAATGTAAACACAAATTTACCTAAAGGCAAGAGGAAACATTGAAAGCTTCCTCTGCATTCATCTGTTACAATGGGGAATGTGACAACTCAGAATGCCAGTGCTTTCAACAGGGCTAATGGAAATCGCATTCTTTACAAGGATACAGCTTGCTGAGAAAGCAGCACAAGGAAGCAGTTTAAAAGAGGAATTAAGAAAACAATAGTAAATAATTGTGAACATAATAAATATCACATATATAGTTGTCAGATCAAGAACGTTGGTCACGTTTGCGGGTTTGTCACGCTTTGCGAGCCCATAGGGCCGCAACTGCGAGCCGTTGCCGACGCGGGACTTAGGCTGCGATGAGTGCCAAAGCGAGGCGAGCAGTTGGGGCACCTGAGACTTACGAACCGTGCGACTTAGGACCGAAACCTGTACATGTACTCTGCGCCTCGCAAAATTACGACTTTAACGGCTGAACCACGGAACTGGAAAGACATGAAAAAACAGCAAATATGCCTCAAATTAACTTACACACGGCACCGTGGGAAAACCAGGAAGCCCGCGAGTCAGGTTGCAAGTTCATTTGAGTCGTATTTGCCGTTTTTTTTTTTTTCACGATCGAAAATTGTCTAAGCGAGAAAAAAGATGGCTGCCGAAAAAACGCAAAACGAGGCACAAGGACACAAAACTAGCCAGAACGATGTAAAAAATAGCCCTAAGCAGTAACACTTGCCGAAAGCCACTAGCACTTAACCCAAGACCGTAACACTCAAACACAAGGCCTATAAACTACACAGGGGGAGAGGCTTGCAATGAGCGCCGGAGGTGCTCAGAGGGCCCATAGTCTTGCATTGTGTGGCAAACAGCATTGCCAGCCTAACAATTGTACAGTAGACAGAGGGAGAGCCACAAAATGAGCACCGAAGGCGTGCGGGGCTCGCAATGAGCGCCGAAGGTACAGCATTCCCAGCTTTAAAATGTTATTCCCGTCATTTGACTTGCAAGTAGCTAGTATATATGTGTTTGTGTATAATATATACTTACCAAAGGCATTTTGTCTGTTGTTCATTTTTGATCTTTATATTGCTGTGTCTTCTCTGGCAGGTATTATCACAGTGTGTATGACACAGACGAGAATATCCTAATGAAATATCCTGACGGGATGACCAAGGAGGAAGAGCTGGAGTATGTCACGGACACAGCAAAGGTAAGAACTGGGTGGAGGGAAAGAGGGGGCAGAGAACCAAGGGACTGTGGTAAGAGGATAGAAAAGGGAATGTGGAAAGGGGGGGCAGAGAACCAAGGGACTGTGGTAAGAGGGTAGAAAAGGGAATGTGGAAAGAGGGGTCAGAGAACCAAGGGACTGTGGTAAGAGGGTAGAAAAGGGAATGTGGAAAGAGGGGGCTGAGAACCAAGGGACTGTGGTAAGAGGGTAGAAAAGGGAATGTGGAAAGATGGGGCAGAGAACCAAGGGACTGTGGTAAGAGGATAGAAAAGGGAATGTGGAAAGAGGGGGCAGAGAACCAAGGGACTGTGGTAAGAGGATAGAAAAGGGAATGTGGAAAGAGGGGGCAGAGAACCAAGGGACTGTGGTATGAGGATAGAAAAGGGAATGTGGAAAGAGGGGGCAGAGAACCAAGGGACTGTGGTAAGAGGATAGAAAAGGGACTGTGGAAAGAGGGGGCAGAGAACCAAGGGACTGTGGTAAGAGGATAGAAAAGGGAATGTGGAAAAAGGGGGCAGAGAACCAAGGGACTGTGGTAAGAGGATAGAAAAGGGACTGTGGAAAGAGGGGGCAGAGAACCAAGGGACTGTGGTAAGAAGATAGAAAAGGGAATGTGGAAAGAGGGGGCAGAGAACCAAGGGACTGTGGTAAGAGGATAGAAAAGGGAATGTGGAAAGAGGGGGCAGAGAACCAAGGGACTGTGGTAAGAGGATAGAAAAGGGAATGTGGAAAGAGGGGGCAGAGAACCAAGGGACTGTGGTAAGAGGATAGAAAAGGAAATGTGGAAAGAGGGGGCAGAGAACCAAGGGACTGTGGTAAGAGGGTAGAAAAGGGAATGTGGAAAGAGGGGTCAGAGAACCAAGGGACTGTGGTAAGAGGATAGAAAAGGGAATGTGGACAGAGGGTGCAGAGAACCAAGGGACTGTGGTAAGAAGATAGAAAAGGGAATGTGGAAAGAGGGGTCAGAGAACCAAGGGACTGTGGTAAGAGGATAGAAAAGGGAATGTGGAAAGAGGGGGCAGAGAACCAAGGGACTGTGGTAAGAGGATAGAAAAGGGAATGTGGAAAGAGGGGTCAGAGAACCAAGGGACTGTGGTAAGAGGATAGAAAAGGGAATGTGGAAAGAGGGGGCAGAGAACCAAGGGACTGTGGTAAGAGGATAGAAAAGGGAATGTGGAAAGAGGGGTCAGAGAACCAAGGGACTGTGGTAAGAGGATAGAAAAGGGAATGTGGACAGAGGGTGCAGAGAACCAAGGGACTGTGGTAAGAAGATAGAAAAGGGAATGTGGAAAGAGGGGTCAGAGAGCCAAGGGACTGTGGTAAGAAGATAGAAAAGGGAATGTGGAAAGAGGGGTCAGAGAACCAAGGGACTGTGGTAAGAAGATAGAAAAGGGAATGTGGAAAGAGGGGTCAGAGAACCAAGGGACTGTGGTAAGAAGATAGAAAAGGGAATGTGGAAAGAGGGGTCAGAGAACCAAGGGACTTTGGTAAGAAGATAGAAAAGGGAATGTGGAAAGAGGTGGCAGAGAACCAAGGGACTGTGGTAAGAGGATAGAAAAGGGACTGTGGAAAGAGGGGGGCAGAGAACCAAGGGACTGTGGTAAGAGGATAGAAAAGGGAATGTGGAAAGAGGGGGCAGAGAACCAAGGGACTGTGGTAAGAGGATAGAAAAGGGAATGTGGAAAGGGGGGGCAGAGAACCAAGGGACTGTGGTAAGAGGATAGAAAGGGAATGTGGATATAGGGGGCAGAGAACCAAGGGACTGTGGTAAGAGGGTAGAAAAGGGACTGTGGAAAGAGGGGGCAGAGAACCGAGGGACTGTGGTAAGAGGATAGAAAAGGGACTGTGGAAAGAGGGGGCAGAGAACCGAGGGACTGTGGTAAGAGGATAGAAAAGGGACTGTGGAAAGAGGGGGCAGAGAACCGAGGGACTGTGGTAAGAGGATAGAAAAGGGACTGTGGAAAGAGGGGTCAGAGAACCGAGGGACTGTGGTAAGAAAAGGGAATCAAGGGATACTGTAAAGAGGTGGCCTGAGAACAGAGGTAAGAGGATAGAGCAGGGGGTGTAGGCATTGAAATTATTTATTACAAATATCGGAGACTATTATCCCTCCCTTCTATGCTTATTTAATTTGGGTTTATAATGCCATTATCCCGGGGGTTCAAACTTTCTGTTAATTTCTCTATAAAATAACTTCTACATCAATTTTAAAGGCACATTTAGGTTTCCTGGATAATGAATGCATTTGATAGAAGCGAATTAGGGTTAATACCCCTCCAAACCGAGGCTAAATTAGCATAAAATTCATAATTCATGTTAGCCAATCTGGAGAAAGCAGAAGTTGGCTGAAACATTTGAATACCACTCTGGGGTTTCTGTTTGTGCTGCAAAGCAGCCTGGGATATGTAGTGTGGTCTATGTTAGAAGGTGCTATGGCAGCAGCACAGACAGGAAGCCGCAGGGAGGGTCGTATTTTAGCAATGACTTTTGAGCTGACATCAGTGCTCTCCTATTGGCTGATTGGGTAGGGATCAGGAGCCTGTGTAGACACCCCTGGGGGTATCGATATAATCATTAGAGGGATTTTTAGATATTAATAAAAATAAAATGTTTTTATAAAAATGTGCTGCATATATGAAGGAAGATTTTTGCATCAATAATGCAAAAATGTAATTACCCATGAAACTTGGATATGCCTTTAAGACACTTTCTTCTAGAAATATTTATTATAAACTACTGCAGTTGTGTTTATTTTTCTATATATTTTTGATTTCTGCAATAACTGGGATACTTTCTGTGTCACCTGAACAGAAGTGCTTGTAAGCCGGGACTTGTAAGTCTGACCCTTTTTTTTCTTTACAGTCCCTTGCAGATGTAGCCACAGTTCTTGCTACCACCTTATACCGCTTGGCTGGGGGAAATGACACGTCCACTATCAAGGCTGACCCCAAAATGGTATTTCTACCCCCCTCTTAAAATGTATTTCCTTGTAGCTCTCGGTCCCACGGCCCGGCTCACGTGTTACTCGCTCTCTTTCTGCAGGTCGCTCAAATGCTCTTCACTTTTTTGGTGAAGGCCAATAACAGCTGGTTACAATCTATCAATAAGGCCGAATGGAAACTAGGTAAGGCATTGATAGGCTAGGACACTACACTGTACATCCTTCCGTACAGAGTCTGTGTCTGCATATGCTGCAGAGGGCAGACCCATACAGGGACTATTTGTTTGCTTTTAGTCAGTAAAAACAGAGCTTATCAGCACTTCTAAAAAAACAAAAGAACATTTAGCCCCTTATGAATTTAGCGGGGTTTTTTTTGTTTTTTTTTAATTTTCTTATCTTTCACTTTTATAGAAGACGACCCTCCTCAGTATTACGTGACCGCCACGTTGCAAGGTAACAAACCAAACCCCAATTACCCCACTAGACTCCTGCTCTCCGTACTGGCCAATCTCACCGGATCTGTGGTCAACTTCACCAAGGAGCAGTGTCAGAGCCCGGACAAGACCCTAGACCCCAAGAAAGAGGTAAGTAGGCCATCTTGTACCCTATCAGAATCATGAATAGAAGAGCTTTGCCGGAACTCGGACCAATGCAGCTTTTGAAATATAATTTTAAAAGGATTCTGTCACTGTTGAGGTGCATTTCAAAACTGGCTATACATTGTACTAGCAATTTTTCTCTACAGTAAATAATTTCTGAAATATTTAGAATTGATTTTGCAGCTCCGTATGGTATGCTAATTTGTGACTCTTAATACTGGATAAGGGTTGGAGAGCCGTTTAGCTGCCAGATAACATTGGGGGGTCTTTATTTTAGCCACTACATAGACAGACATGCAGTCTTGTAATCCTATGTAGCACATCAAGGCAGCTATTTAATATGCCCCTGCTGCTCATTTGCATACAAATACAGAAACCGCATGCAATTTCCCAGGACTTAAGAAAAAAATGGATAACACAACATATAGTCGGTTGTTCATGAACTTTAAGAATAACCTGAACACATATTGAGTGACTGTAGTTTTTTTTTTACCTAGTCTGGCAGTAATGCTTCTCTCCTTCTCCAATTTGATGTGCAGTATTAGAAGATCTATGCAGGAGTCTGTCCTGATTATTTATATTATTATTATTATTATTATTATCATCATCGGATTATATTTGGCTTCTCATATTCTGAAACTCGATTTCTTCCATTTCCTCCAGTTCTATGATTACTATTGGGTTCAGGGACCTTTAGATGGTAATACCACCACCAGGGTACCATACTGTGTGAGGAGCACGATCCGCACCCACCTGGCTGAGTCCCCCGCTTTTGATCTGGATGACTGGGGTTCCACGGAATACTCCACTTGGACAGAGAGCCGCTGGAAGGAGATCCGGGCCCGTATCTTCCTGGTAGCCAGTCACCAGTTAGAGGTGAGTCGTAGTGGGTTTGTGTGTGTATATTGTAGGTAGGTAGATGTATATTATAGGTAGGTAGATATAGATGTATATTATAGATAGATAGATATACAGTGGATATAAAAAGTCTACACACCCCTGTTAAAATGTCAGGTTTCTGTGCTGTAAAAAAATGAGACAAAGATAAATAATTTCAGAACTTTTTCCACCTTTAATGTGACCTATAAACTGTACAACTCAATTGAAAAACAAACTGAAATCTTTTAGGTGGAGGGAAGAAAAAAAAAAAAGAAAAACAATGTGGTTGCATAAGTCTGCACACCCTCTTAACTGGGGATGTCGCTATGTTCAGAATTAAGCAATCACATTCCAAATTGTGTTAAATAGGAGTCAGCATACACCTGCCATCATTTAAAGTGCCTCTGATTAACCCCAAATAAAGTTCAGCTGCTATAGTTGGTCTTTCCTGAATTGTTCTTAGTCGCATCCCACAGCAAAAGCCATGGTCCACAGAGAGCTTCCAAAGCATCAGAGGGATCTCATTGTTAAAAGGTATCAGTCAGGAGAAGGGTACAAAAGAATTTCCAAGGCATTAGATATACCATGGAACACAGTGAAGACAGTCATCATCAAGTGGAGAAAATATGGCACAACAGTGACATTACCAAGAACTGGAGCTCCCTCCAAAATTGATGAAAAGATGAGAAGAAAACTGGTCTGGGAGGCTACCAAGAGGCCTACAGCAACATTAAAGGAGCTGCAGGAATATCTGGCAAGTACTGGCTGTGTGGTACATGTGACAACGATCTCCCGTATTCTTCATATGTCTGGGCTATGGGGTAGAGTGGCAAGACGAAAGCCTTTTCTTACGAAGAAAAACATCCAAGCCAGGCTACATTTTGCAAAAACACATCTGAAGTCTCCCAAAAGCATGTGGGAAAAGGTGTTATGGTCTGATGAAACCAAGGTTGAACTTTTTGGCCATAATTCCAAAAGATATGTTTGGCGCAAAAACAGCACTGCACATCACCAAAAGGACTCCATACCCACAGTGAAGCATGGTGGTGGCAGCATCATGCTTTGGGGCTGTTTTTCTTCAGCTGGAACTGGGGCCTTAGTTAAGATAGAGGGAATTATGAACAGTTCCAAATACTAGTCAATATTGGCACAAAACCTTCAGGCTTCTGCTAGAAAGCTGAACATGAAGAGGAACTTCATCTTTCAGCATGACAACGACCCAAAGCATACATCCAAATCAACAAAGGAATGGCTTCACCAGAAGAAAATTAATGTTTTGGAATGGCCCAGCCAGAGCCCAGACCTGAATCCGATTGAAAATCTGTGGGGTGATCTGAAGAGGGCTGTGCACAGGAGATGCCCTCGCAATCTGACAGATATGGAGTGTTTTTGCAAAGAAGAGTGGGCAAATCTTGCCAAGTCAAAATGTGCCATGCTGATAGACTCATACCCAAAAAGACAGAGTGCTGTAATAAAATCACAAGGGGCTTCAACAAAGTATTAGTGTAAGGGTGTGCATACTTATGCAACCATATTATTTTATTTTTATATATTTTTTTCCCTCTACCTAAAAGATTTCAGTTTGTTTTTCAATTGAGTTGTACAGTTTATAGGTCACATTAAAGGTGGAAAAAATTCTAAAATGATTTATCTTTGTCTCATTTTTTTACAGCACAGAAACCTGACATTTTACAGGGGTGTGTAGACTTTTTTTATATCCACTGTAGATATATATAGATGTATATTGTAGGTAGATATAGATGTATATTATAGGAAGGTAGATGGATGTATATTATAGGAAGGTAGATATAGATGTATATTATAGATTGAGAGGTAGATGTGGATATTGATATGGACAATATCCAGTTATAGATATCTATCTATGTGAATTTGGGTATATTCTCACACTTTCTCTGTCATTAATGCACCTCTTTTTCCCGTACAGGTTATTACGTTGGTAGTTGGCGTTCTTGTGCTCCTCCTCTCTCTTTCCGCCACGTACTTTATTAACGCCAAGGCAGACATCCTCTTCTCCAGCACTCCAGATAGCGATGTCGCCTACTAAAGAGTTTCCAGAACTTGCCGCTTGCACTGGACAAACGCTCTTGCTGCGTCTAAAAAAAAATACAAACACTGGATGGACTTGATTGATGATTTTTTTTTAATTAACTAAAGCAGAATTTTCAACATAATTGAAAGGAATTGTCTGAACGTCCAACTCCTGAGCATAGACAATATACGAGGGCGTGCCAACCTGAAGACGCGCCCCTGCGAAACCATGGGACCAAAATTGGCCTATCTTGCACCCTTCGTTTGACAGAACGGATTCCATTTTGGGGAGGAAAGAGCAGAATTTAATTTAAATTTCCCGACTTGACCCAAAAATCACATTTCTACTATTTCCGTTGCCTTCGCGTTTCCATTTTTTTCCCTTCATTCTGGATTAATCTTTCTATAAAAACAAATGCACGGATTTGTAAACAATGACGGTTATAATTTTTGTAAAAAAAAAAAACTTTCCTGATTCCTGGAACATTTTCATTAAATTGAACTCTCAGGTATGAGTCACTAAATAACAAAAAGGAGGTGTATATTGTACATTGTGTAATTTTTATTGAGCTTTATTTTTGCCAATCCCTTAGATGAACAGAAATAATAGCACGTGGGAGGGAGGCACCGGACAGCATTACATTACTTGTGACTGTATATTATGACACAGTAGTAGGATTTTTTTTTTTCCAAATGTTCAGATTGTTCATATCCAGCTACTGCTTCGAGGCCAGAAGTAGTTTTTTATATTATGGCTCCTCCCACTTATCTGATGTCACTTCCTGTCAGATTGAGATACACTTCCTGTTTGGGAAACCCTTGACTGTTGCCTAATTCTGAGTAGAAACCACTAATAAATCCCAACAATTACAAGGATTTCACTAAATTCTTGTTGATGACTGTACATTATTTGTTTTTGTTTTTCAATACCATCAACCATTAAATAATTTGATTTAAAGCCAATATTATGTTCACCCTTATAAAGCAACATTAAGACTCTCTGGCCAATGTACATTAAGCTTAAAAGGATGTCCTAATAAATTCTCTTAAGCTAAAGATCTTTGTTGATATGTGTTTGTTGTGGAATCCACATCCCAGAGTATGGGAATGTTTCAATCCTATAACATTTCTAAACTATTAAAGAGATATGGAACGTTTCTGGATGTTACTTTATATAATATCCCTGTGTATCTATTTGCTGACGTACTCTATTTTATTAAGAAGTGCTTATAACCACTTCTTAATAAATAAATAAATATATATATATATCTATCCTATCTATATCTATCCTATCTATATCTATCCTATCTATATCTATCCTATCTATATCCTATCTATATCTATCCTATCTATATCTATCTATCCTATCTATATCCTATATCTATATCCTATATCTATATCCTATCTATATCCTATATCCTATCTATATCCTATATCCTATCTATATCTATCCTATCTATATCTATCCTATCTATATCTATCTATCCTAGCTATATCTATCTATCCTATCTATATCTATATCCTATCTATATCCTATATCCTATCTATATCTATCCTATCTATATCTATCCTATCTATATCTATCTATCCTAGCTATATCTATCTATCCTATCTATATCTATATCCTATCTATATCCTATATCCTATCTATATCTATATCCTATCTATATCCTATCTCTATCTATATCCAGCTAGAGAATGGAGGGCCCCAGTGCAAATAAATAAATAAAACAGGGTCTCCTCCAGCATGTACTCACAATAGCGAAACAAAATGAAGTTTAGGTGACTCTGCCCTGGGCACTTGTACTTTACCTGTTCTTATCTTACTTAAAGGATCACTGCAGTTCATGAAAGTATGCACCACATTAACAATATTAGCAGCTGTGTAAGCCGTGGACATAAAACATTTTATGGGAAAATCAGATTTTGTAAAGGCCCTGTTTGAGTATATGTGTTTGTTACATCACATCCTGAGAGCTGGATCATGGGGGTGCGTGTTTTGCTATTGGTGGAGAGAGGGAGGGAACAGAGAGCCATTGTAAAGATGGCTGGATAAGAGTGAAATAGAATCTACACGCATTCAGTCTCACTGGCCTAGAAGCAGACCCCTTGCATCATTCACTGCAACAATAGCTCTACAGACATGTAAGACGTCTCACACACAATGTATCACTGATCTCTAAGGAACTAGTTGTACGACTTCTTCCTGCTTAATCGTGCTCAGAGTCAGACTTAAAGTTTTGAAAAAAATGTTTTTTTCTTCATTGTGTGGTAATTAATATATTATCCCCTTTACTGTACTTGTAAGTCAGTTTGATGTGCTCTGATCTGCAGAATACTGTACAGCTTCTCCAGTCCTCCTCCGTGTACGGCTTCCCGTAGCCCTCCCCCTTGTGCGGCTTCCCGTAGCCCTCCCCCTTGTGCGGCTTCCCGTAGCCCTCCCCCTTGTGCGGCTTCCCGTAGCCCTCCCCCTGGTGCGGCGTCCCATAGCCCTCCCCCTGGTGCGGCTTCCCGTAGCCCTCCCCCTTGTGCGGCTTCCCGTAGCCCTCCCCCTTGTGCGGCTTCCCGTAGCCCTCCCCCTTGTGCGGCTTCCCGTAGCCCTCCCCCTGGTGCGGCTTCCCGTAGCCCTCCCCCTGGTGCGGCGTCCCGTAGCCCTCCCCCTGGTGCGGCGTCCCATAGTCGTCCCCCTGGTGCGGCTTCCCGTAGCCCTCCCCCTGGTGCGGCGTCCCATAGTCGTCCCCCTGGAGCTCCCCTATCCTTCTACAATATAGATGATACCATAAAGGAGAGAAGAACATGGAACAAAGGACACAGAAAAGATGTAGAGAGAAGAAATAGCAAGGGAGATTGGAGAAAGAGAGAAAGGGGAAGAATCATGAGAAGTTACTGTGATAGAGAGAGAAAATGTAAGTAGGGAAGAGTCAGAAAATGGGAGAAGATAAAAAGAGAACAAAGAAAGGAAGAAAGGTAAAAATACACAAAAGAGGAAGAAAACAAGAAGAGAATAGAGGCAGAAAACGAGGCAAAGCGAGTGAGAGGAGACAAGAACAGTGGGGAGAAAATTATAGAGGAAACGTGGAGATAAGAGTGGGGAGAGGAGCGAGAATTGGGAGAAATAAAAGGAGAAACAAAAAAAGGGATATATATATATATATATATATATATATATATATATATATATATATATATATATATATATATATGTATAATGCACACAGTATTATGTTTGTGTACATTTGCATATATAATATCCATTCACAGACTTTCTACATTTACACGTCCATCCATTCATACACACATATATATATATTACCAGTTAATTACCTGGAATTGTGGGAGGAGCCCTATCCCAAATCCCCTTTATAACCCCTCCTCACTCCTCCCTTACCTGCGCGCTGTTTTCATGTCACCCACCCCCCTCTCCCTGCTTTTCATCGTTTATTCTATCCATTGGCCCTCTAAACAGGCCGAGAAAGCGTAGCGTAGCCACACCGCCAGCTGCTCAGGGAGAGAGTGCCACCGCAAATATATATATAAATTCACATGCACACACTATCCGTCACATGCACACACTATCCGTCACATGCACACACTATCCGTCACATGCACACACTATCCGTCACATGCACACACTATCCGTCACATGCACACTACCCGTCACATGCACACACTACCCGGCACATGCACACTACCCGTCACATGCACACACTACCCGGCACATGCACACACTATCCGTCACATGCACACACTATCCGTCACATGCACACACTATCCGTTACATGCACACTACCCGTCACATGCACACACTACCCGGCACATGCACACACTACCCGGCACATGCACACACTATCCGTCACATGCACACACTATCCGTCACATGCACACTACCCGGCACATGCACACACTATCCGTCACATGCACACTATCCGGCACATGCGCACACTATCCGTCACATGCACACACTATCCGTCACATGCACACACTATCCGTCACATGCACACTACCCGTCACACTATCCGGCACATGCGCACACTATCCGTCACATGCACACACTATCCGTCACATGCACACTACCCGTCACATGCACACACTATCCATCACATGCACACTACCCGTCACACTATCCGGCACATGCGCACACTATCCGTCACATGCACACACTATCAGTCACATGCACACACTACCCGTCACATGCACACACTACCCGGCACATGCACCTTATCCGTCACATGCACCTTATCCGTCACATGCACACTATCCTTCACATGCACACTATCCGTCACATGCACACAGCTTCCCTGAACCATGTATAACTCACATGCCTCCCACCCGTCTCTTCCTCCTCTCACACGGACTCCCATGTGCAGACCACTAGCTGCGATACCACCTCGACACTGCGGAAATGGAGGGGAAATACTTTAAAACTAATACATACTTAAGTACATGTTTTAATTGCAGGGCTTCAAGGGCCCCCATAAAGGTCAGGGCCCCGGTGCTCTGCATCGGCGGTAGCTCCACGCCTGTGTGAATATATATATATATATATATATATATATATATATATATATATATATATATATATACACCGTATTGGCCCGCATATAAGCCGCACCCGTAAAGTTTAAGGGGAAAAAATAGAAAAAAGATAGTACTCAAATATAAGCCGCACCCGTAAAATTGGAGAGAAAAAGACTCTCTCCAAGTGCTCAGCCATTGCAAGAAACAGGCTTTCTAATTAGCACTGTAGCTTTTTTTGCAGGTTACAGGATGTTAGAAAAACTAAAACCGGAAATCGCTATTCCATACCGCAGTCTAAAGCACGAAAATCGGCAATGATTTTTTTTACGGTCGCGAAAATAAGCCGCACCCGTAACTCGCAAACTCAAATATTGGAAAAAAGGTGCGGCTGATATTCGGACCAAATACGGTATATATATATATATATATATATATACAGTTCCTTGCAAAAGTATTCACCCCCTTTGGCATTTTTTGTGTTTTGTTGCCTCACAACCTGGAATTAACATGGATTGTTTGAGGATTTGCATAATTTAATTTACAGAACATGCCATGACTTTGAAGATATTTTTTTTTTTCTTATTGTAAAGCAAACAAAAAATAGGACAAAATAACAGAAAAAGTCACTGGGATTTTTGGCCATTCCTCCTTGCAAAACTGCTCCAGCTCCTTCAAGTTGGATGCTTTGCGCTTGTGAACAGCAATCTTTAAGTCTGACCACAGATTCTATTGGATTGAGGTCTGGGCTTTGACTAGGCCATTCCAACACATTTACATGTTTCCCCTTACACCCCCCAAGTGTTGCTTTAGCAGTGTGTTTGGGGTCATTGTCCTGCTGGAAGGTGACCCTCCGTCCTAGCCTCAAATCACGCACAGAGTGGTACAGGTTTTGCTCAAGAATATCCCTGTATTTAGCACCATCCATCTTTCCCTCAACTCTGACCAGTTTCCCAGTCCCGGCTGCTGAAAAACATCCCCACAGCATGATGCTGCCACCACCATGTTTCACTGTGGGGATGGTGTTCTTTGGGTGATGTGATGTGTTGGGTTTGCGCCAGACATAGCGTTTATTTGATGGATGAAAAGTTCAATTTTATCTCATCAGACCAGAGCACCTTCCTCCATACATTTTGGGAGTCTCCCACATGCCTTTTCGCAAATTCAAAACCTGCCATTTTGTTTTTTTGCTGAAAGTAATGGCTTTCTTCTGTCCACTCTTCTGCCATGAAGCCCAACTCTATGGAGTGTACGGCTTATTGTCGTCCTATGTACAGATACTCCAGTCTCTGCTGTGGAACTCTGCAACTCCTCCAGGGTTACCTTAGGTCTCTGTGCTGCCTCTCTGATTAATGCCCTCCTTGCCCGGTCCGTGAGTTTTGGTGGGCGGCGTCTCTTGGCAGGTTTGCTGTAGTGCCATGTTCTTTCCATTTGGTTATGATAGATTTGATGGTGCTCCTGGGGATCATCAAAGATTTGGATATTTTTTTATAACCTAACCCTGACTTGTACTTCTCAACAACATTGTCCCTTACTTGTTTGGAGAGTTATTTGGTCTTCATGGCAGTGTTTGGTTAGTGGTGCCTCTTGCTTAGGTGTTGCAGCCTCTGGGGCCTTTCAAAAAAGGTGTGTATATGTAATGACAGATCATGTGACGCTTAGATTGCACACAGGTGGACATCATTTCACTAATTATGTGACTTCTGAAGGTAATTGGTTGCACCAGAGCTTTTTATGGGCTTCATAACAAAGGGGGTGAATACATACGCACATGACAATTTTCGGTTTTCTATTTCTAAGAAATAGTTTTATGTATATAGGTTTTAAATTTCCCTTCACCAACTTAGACTATTGTGTTCTGATCCATCACATAAAATTCAGATTAACCAAACATTGAACTTAAGGCTGTAATGTAACAAAATAGGTACAAAGTCAAGGGGGTGAATATTTTTGCAAGGCACTGTATATAAACACACTTATTTTACTGCCTAAAATCAAACAAATAGTCCCTGTATGGGTCTGCCCTATGCAGATACAGATTATGTGGCACTAGATGTGCAGTTTAGTGTCCTAGCCTATGAGAGATCATGTCTCAACAGCATGTTGTTGATTGGTTAGTATGAGACACAGCTGAGCAAGTACAGCCATCAGTGACAATCTCTCGGCAACATGCAGCTGAAACATGGTCCCTGATAGGCTAGGACACCCTACATCCAGCCCTACATACTCTGTATGTGCATATGCTGCAGAAGGCAGACCCATACAGGGACTATTTGTTTAATTTTATGCAGAAAAATCAGCACTTCTTAATAAAATAAAGTACATAAAAGTAATAGACACACAGGGAGATTAGACCTAGAAAAAATCCATATAAATGTAATATTTTTTGACACATCGACGATCAACTTCCAATTATAACCTAATTTAAAGACATTTCAATGCTATATTTTGTTAGTAATAACTCGGGTTGGTATGGACGGCCCTCTCTGATTTTGGCAGGTACATCAGTTTGGTGCCATCCAATCAGCTGTGACTTGGCACTATATGCATGGGTGGGCCGTGCTGCTGAGACATCGGCTGAATCTCAGCTCACTAAATCATTCCTGTTATCTTATGTCGGTGACTCTGTATATTGTCTTCTCGTTGTTGTTTGCGTTGCTCAGTCGTGTCCGACTCTCCATGACTTCATGTACCGCAACACACCATGCTGATCCGCTCAGAGGTACAGGAGGGGGTTGGCAGTTCCTTCTCCAGTGGGCCACAGCATACAGCTCTTCGTGATCTCCCATCCAAGTACTGACCAGAACCAACCGTGCTTGGCTTCAGAGTGGAGTGACCTCTTGGTTCCCTAACTGGAATCAAACCCAGGTCACAGCAGTGAAAGCACCGAATCCTAACCACTGGACCACCAGGGAATCCTTGTCTTCTCATTAGTATGTCTCTAAGAGCGAGATATTCTTGCCATATAGTATTACTTAACAGGTTCTAAGAGCAACCAAGTGGTTCTGGAGAGTTATAAACAATTTAGCAAATAAAATAGTGTGCTAAAAATTAAGGAATATGATAATACCGTGAGCCACCTGAAGAGGGCAGCAGAGGGATGGCTGGGCTCATTGTATGCATGCATTCTCTAAGGCGATATGGAAGTTTCCTGGGTGTTACTAGGTATATTATATCCCCGGGTATCTATTTATTGACATGGACTTTATTTTATTAGGAAGTGCTTATACGATCTGGTTGTTTCGGACTAAAATCTTTCAAATAGTCCCTAACTGTTTTTTCCCTCTGCAGCTCATGAAGACAGGCCCAACCCTCTCTCTCCTCTCCCTACAGGGTGCGCAGTGTCACGTAGTAACCAATTAGTGGCAACATTCTCCTAGAGAGAAGTCACTGGTGTGCTCATCACAGTATGTGTATTCATGAGCTGCAGAGGGCAGACTCAAACAGGTACAAATTGGATGATTTATAGGCAGAATAAACCAAGCTTTAGAGCACTTAATCAAATAAAGTAGATACAAATAAATACATACACAGGTATATTATATATATATTCCCTGGTGGTCCAGTGGTTAGGATTCGGTGCTTTCACAGCTGTGACTTGGGTTTGATTCTAGTCAGAACCAAGAGGCGACACCACCCTGAACGCATGCCGGGTTGGGTCTGGTTAGTACTTGGATGGGACAATACCTAGGATACCAGGAGCTGTATGCTGTGGCCCACTGGAGAAGGAACTGGCAACCCACTCCAGTATCTCTACCATGAAAACCAAGAAGATCAGCATGGTGTGTTGTGGTCCATGAGGTCACGTAGAGTCGGACACGACTGAATGACACACACAACACACACCTTGGCCCAAGCTCCATGCTGTTGTTTCTTACAGAGACAGACACTCCTGCTGCTGCACTCTAATTACCCGGGGCGGTCTCATGCCTCCCCAGCTGCTGGCCCAGACGAGTCCTGCGGAGGGTCACATGGCAGATGGGAAGTGGAGGGGCAGCCATTCTGGGTGGGGGAATCCTTTTGATGGGAAAGTTGTGCTGTGTCTTTAAGGAACTGCAATAAATAATTGCCCAAAAAAATGTGAAATCTCACACGCCATTTCCCCCAGAATGCACTGGTCCTTTAAAACATGATATTTCCTATTTGTTTATTTAGAAACCCTCTAAGGTATTACATTGGTTATATCTAGGGTTGGAGGGGACACCTGATCATAGCACTGTTACTTTAAGTAGGATTGTAAACACCTGCTGGGGGGGAGGGGGGAGTAATATAGAACAGGTAATAGAGGAGGGAATAGACCTGGAGCAGAGGAAGCTCCGGGAGGTGATGCAACTACAGGTAATGTCTTAGTGATGATGTACTGAGGATAACAAGACTGGTACCCAAGGGAGAGACTGCAAGGATGGAGAGGAGAGAGCGAGAGAGGGGGATGGAGGGAGAGGAGAGAGAGGGGAGAGGAGGGAGAGGAGAGAGAGAGCGGGAGAGGGGGAGAGGGGGGAGACTGGAGAGAGGGCAGGGAGAGGAAAGAGAGGGGGGAGAGGAGTGAGAGAGGGGGGAGAGGAGTGAGACTGGAGAGAGGGGGGAGAGAGAGAGAGGGGGAGAGGGGCGAAGGAGGGAGAGGAGAGAGCGAGGGGGGAGAGGAGTGAGACTGGAGAGAGGGCAAGGAGAGGAGAGAGCGAGAGAGGGGGATGGAGGGAGAGGAAAGAGACAGGGGAGAGGAGAGAGAGATGGGGATGGAGGGAGAGGAGAGAGGGGGGGGGGGGGGGAGAGAGACTGGAGAGAGGGCAAGGAGGGAGAGGAGAGAGTGAGAGAGGGGGATGGAAGGAGAGGAGAGAGAGAGCAAAAGAGGGGGATGGAGGGAGAGGGAAGAGAGAGGGAGAGGAGAGAGAGAGAGGGCAAGGAGAGAGAGGAGTGAGAGAGAGGGAGAGGAGAGAGGGAGAGAGGAGTGAGACTGGAGTGAGGGCAAAGAGGGATAGTAGAGAGAGAGGGGAGAGGAGGGAGATTGCAGAGAGGGCAAGAATGGAGAGGAAAGAGACTGCAGAGACGGAGAGGAGAGAGAGGGGGGAAGGAGTGAGAGGAGGGAGAGAGAGGGCAAGGAGGGAGAGGAGTGAGAGAGGGGGGAAGGAGTGAGAGGAGAGAGAGAGAGGGCAAGGAGGGAGAGGAGTGATAGAGGGGGGAAGGAGTGAGAGGAGAGAGAGAGAGAGGGCAAGGAGGGAGAGGAGCGAGAGAGGGGGAAAGAGTGAGAGGAGAGAGGGCAAGGAGGGAGAGGAGTGAGAGAGGGGGGAAGGAGTGAGAGAGGGGGGAAGGAGTGAGAGGAGAGAGAGAGAGAGAGGGCAAGGAGGGAGAGGAGTGAGAGAGGGGGGAAGGAGTGAGAGGAGAGAGAGAGGGGGGAAGGAGTGAGAGGAGAGAGAGAGAGAGGGCAAGGAGGGAGAGGAGTGAGAGAGGGGGGAAGGAGTGAGAGGAGAGAGAGAAAGAGAGCGAGAGGGGGCGAAGGAGAGAGAGAGGGAGAACGGGGGGAGGAGGAAAAGAGAGGGGGGAGAGGAGTGACATTGTGGTCAGGGAAAGGGGGGAGAGGAGTGAGACTGGAGATAGTCAAAGGAGTGATATGAAAAGAGGTAATGGGGGGGGGGGCAAAATGATCAGAGTGAGACTGGAGGGATACAAGCGAGGGTAAGGAGGAAGATGGTGGAGGGCAGATTGGGGGTGAGGCTGGGCGGGTGGTAGAGAAATGGAAGGGGTAGGATGAGAGGGTCCCCTATAGAGTGCATATAAGAGGGTTTCATCTGTTTGTGTAATAAGTGATTACCAATAAAATCCGTTTGATGAAAAAACTTATAACTTACATCTGAACCACAGCGTTTCAGTCTTACACACTAATGAGGTGACAATGGAGTGGGAAAGAACCTACACAGAACACTGTCCTGATAGGAGTCTTTACATACACTACAGCCTCCTGGGCAAATCTTCTCACCCCCCATAACCTAAGAGAAGTGTTTTTTTCTGCATAAAATCAAACAATTTGTACCTGTTAGTCTGTCCTCTACAGCTCATGAGTACACAGACTATAAAGTGCAGTGTTTCAGATTAGCCTGTTAGTGACCTCTCTCAAGTAGCATGTGGCAAAAAGTTGGTTACTATGAGACAGTGCGCACACTGTACTTAAACTGTCTTCATAAGCTGCAGAGGGGAGAAAACCAATTAGGAACAATTGGTTTGTTTTTAGACAGGATGTATAATCCCTTCTTAATAAAATAAAGTACATAAAAATAAATAGATACTATAGGAATATTTTATACCCAGTAACATCCAGGAACCTTACATGTCCCTTTAATTCACTTTACACCATTTTGCCTCTTTTTCCGTTCAGATTTTGCCCCCAAACTCTATTATTTTAACAAAACATGTCGCCACTCATCTCAGTCCCTGTTTATAAATATGTAAATGGCGAGCTCAGTCGTGTCCAACTCTCTGTGACCTCAAGGACCACACACCATGCTGATGCACTTGGTTTTCATGGCCGAGATACTGGAGTGGGTTGCCAGTTCCTTCTCCAGTGGGCCACAGCATACAGCTCCTGGTATTTCCAGGTGGTCTCCCATCCAAGTACTGACTAGTGTGACCTCTTGGTTCCCTGGCTGGATTCGAACCCAGTATGGTGAAAGCACCTGCGTCCTAACCACTGGGCCAAACTTAGCAATAAAACGTCTCATTTTTGCACATTTTTAATCCAATTCCCCTCCGAGCCCAGATTCCCCGCGCCGCACGCGCCCAATGTTTTTATAATTGTTCTAAGACAAATAAAAGGTGTTACAAACTCTCATGACCTCTGAACCCAGCTGTCTGTGGGGACATGGAGAGGGGGGAGCGGCTGTGAGGCAGAGATGACAGCTGCCCCATCCCTCAGGGAGATAACACGCGGGAGGAATCAACAAGATGCCAAGGCTGGAAATACACACAGCCCCGGGATACAGAGCGGGGGAGAGCGGCCCTACACAAAACACATGGCAGGGTAGTAGATCCATGGAACAGCTTCCCAGTAGAGGGATTATTTAGGTCTAATATTATTTATTTACAATATTTGATCATTTTTATTATCACATAAGCAAAAATAAAGCTTTTCAGTGTTATTTATAGTGATTTGAGCACATTTTTGCCGTTTAAAATTAAAAAATACAGCATATTATTTTCAGTTTTGTTTTAATGGGAGCCGACATGTTGTCTTTGTCCTTAATAGGATTAGACTCAAGAGGAATGGGATTCAAATAAGATCTGTATTCTCTTTGTATAGCCATTTGAGAACAGAACTAAATAGAGGAGTAAGCCCCAGTAGGATAACCTTCCTCCACAAACTATAGGCATATTAGTGGTCAAAGATGGAATTTCCCATGACACAAGCAGAGTTGGCTAAAATAACTTTTTTTTCTGCTCCTACCCTATATACACGTCATAAATGTGTTTCACCCAAACTATCACTATGTATATATGGAGGTATGGATGAATGGATGGGTGGATGAATGGATGGGTGGATGAATGGATGGGTGGATGGATGGATGAATGGATTGGTGGATGGATGAATAGATGGATGGATAAATGGACGGATGAATGAATGGATGGGTGGATGGATACATGGATAGATGAGTGGATGGATGGATGAATGGATTGGTGGATGGATGAATAGATGGATGAATGAATGGATGGGTGGATGCATGGATGGATGAGTGGATGGATGAATGGATGGATGAATGGATTGGTGGATGGATGGATGAATGGATTGGTGGATGGATGGATGAGTGGATTGGTGGATGGATGAATAGATGGATGGATGAATGTATTGGTGGATGGATGGTTGAGTGGATTGGTGGATGGATGAATAGATGGATGGATGGATGAATGGATGGATAGACAGATAACAGACAACCCATGTAATTTAAGAACTGCAAGAACAGTGTACATATGGAGCAATTACAATTCTTTGGTTGCTTTTCTTTATTTAATAATTAATTTGCTGTTATTGTTTATTCTCTTTTTGCGTAACTTAATATGTATAATATTAAAATGATTGCTTATATGTATCCTAAGGCAGAGGTTCCCAGTCTGAGGTCTGCTGACCATTAGTGGTCCATGAGCTCCTTTCAGGTGGTCAACTGTGAACACCTGATCTAAGACACCAGGAGGACTAGGAGGAAGGTGCAATATATTTCCTTAAGTAACTGGGCTTAAACTTTGGAGCAGAGGGTCACACATCCAGCACTGAATATTATCTTGGCTGAACCAATAAACAGGTCAGCCATTGGTTCCACTTTTTTGTTTTTGTTCCCCAACCAGGATCTACCCAGTAGGAATAATTTAATTTGCACTTAATCCTTTATAACAAAATAAAGCAACGAGATATTCAAGGATATTGTGAATTAACGCATATTCGCAAAGATGGGAGAAACAACAAGACAAACACAGTCCGCGTGTTTGGAGTCGAAACGGCTACAAAATGAGCAAACGATTACTATGTAATTTTATAATGATCCCACTGGAATGGGCCAATGTGCATAAACAAATTAGTACTATTGGTGACTTTAGAGTGGAGGGTCTCACATCCAGCACTAAGGGTTAGATCTGAATAATATCATTGCTGAACCAATAAACAGGTCAACCATTGGTTCCACCATTTTGTTTTATTCCCAACCAAGATAATGTTATTTGGAGTTTGAAGCAAAGAGATAGTTAACTCTACTCTGAATCAACGATTGGAGAAACAAGTTGTCCTAAAAAATGAGCCAAATTTCCAAAGAGCGGAGACAAACACAGACCGCACGTTTGGAGTTGATGCGGCTACAAAATGAGCGACTGATTATTATGTAATTATATAATGATCCCACTGAGGGGCGTGATATGGAATGGGCCAACGAGCAAAGGAAATTTAGTACTGGTGGTGTCTCGCCAGTTCCCCGCGTTGGGCTGAATTCTCTCCGCTGTAGCATGTGCAATGAAATATTACCAAACGATCGCCCTATAAAAAAGAGATTTGCAAGCGTATTCCTATCCTGAACCTCCATGCATTATTTACTGGGTATTAAAGAGGTGCGTTCATGGTTGGAGCAGAGAGCTTTGGTTATTGTGTCGTCAGTTGTATTTCATACAGAAGGTTCAGGTGGCTAAGTGTCTACGAGAGGGAGAGAGCTGAGGGAGAGAGGCAATTTATGTGGAAAGAAAAGAGAAAAGCAAACAATGATAAAAAAGGAAAAATATTGTGTATTGAAAAGAGAAGAAGATGAGAGATAACCTGAGTCTAAATCAGAGAGATGTCCATTAGTCCACAACAAAGAGATGGTCATAAGTCAGAGATAGAGAGAGTTTACTATGTTTCCATTGGGGAGAAGTGGCCATTAGTCAAGACAGTCTTAGGCAGTGTTGGTCTTCGAGTCCCAAGATTTCATGATGTCCCTGGTTGAGCATAGGAGAGTCAATTAAAATACATAGGTTGTGATGAATGTGCCACGTGAGATTTCCTGAATGATAGATAGATCATGGCCCAAGATCATGGCCTTTTGGGGACAGGAGAATTTCCAATATGTGTCTCACATGGACCTTAATCTAGGAGGTCTGGTTTTATAATGGTGGGTTGTTTTAAGGTTCTGTGCAACCACCCGCACTATCTATAAGTGTCCCACACTACTATCTCACACTGGCCACATAATCCCTGTTGACCATGTTATATGTCACGCCAGAGTAGACCACATTGTCGAAACATGGTGCATCATCTGAGGGCAACGGCAACTTAATCAGGGTCAATTGTGGTGGAAATGGCGTACAACTATAAACTTCCAATAAATCAACACCTCTAAATTAGTCCATTTAGTTACAAGATATAGACAAACTCTATAGTTATCCAAATTAGCCCCAATGTATGCATACCTCTATATTAGTACATTTAGTGCCAATGTGTCTACACCTCTACACCACTTAATCCAAATGTATCCATATCTCTCTTAGTCCAATTAGTCCCAAAGTATCCATCTCTATTAGCTCATTTAGTCTAAAAGTATCTGTTAGTTTGTTTAGTCTCAATGTATCTTTATCTTTGTAGTTAGTCTAATTAGTCCCAATGTACCACATCTGTCGCTTAGTCCATTTAGTATCGATCTATCCCAAACTCTCGCTTAGTCCATATGTACCCAAATCTCCCAATTAGTCCTTTTAATCCCAATGTATTCAAATCTCTCATTTAGCCCATTTAGACCCAGTGTATCCAAATCGCTCAATTAGTCCATTTAGTCTCAATGTATCCATATATATTAGTCCATTTAGTCCCAAGGGATCCATATGTATTGAATAGTCCAATTAGACCTAGTGTATCCATATCTTTGTAGTTATCCATTTAGTCCCAATATATCCATATCTCTTGATTAGTCCATTTGGCCCCATTGTATCCATATCTCCATAGTTATCTATTTAGTTCCAATGTGTTCATATATTTCTGCCCATTTAGTCTCAGTTTATCCATATCTCTTGATTAGTCTATTAAGACCTAGTGTATCCATACATCCGTAGTTATCAATTTAATCCCAATGTATCAATATCTATTGGTCCATTTAGTTTCAAGGTATCCATATGTCTTGAATAGTACATTTAGTCCCAATGTATTCCTAGCTATTTGTCCATTTAGTCCCAATGTATCCATAACTCTGTAGTTATCTATTTAATCCCAATGTATCCATATCTATAGATCCGTTTGGTCCCAGTGTATCCATATGTCTCATATAGTCCAATTAGTCCCAAAGTATCCATATCCATTTGTCCATTTAGTCCAAATGTATCCATATTTATTTATCCATTTAGTCCCAATATATCCATAGCTATTTGTTCATGTAGTCCCAATATATCCATAGCTATTTGTTCATGTAGTCCCAATGTATCCATAACTCTGTAGTTATCTATTTAATCCCAATGTATCCATATCTATAGATCCTTTTGGTCCCAGTGTATCCATATGTCTCAAATAGTCCATTTAGTCCCAAAGTTTCCATATCTATTTGTCCATTTAGTCCCAATATATCCATAACTCTGTAGTTATCTATTTAATCCCAATGTATCCATATCTATAGATCCGTTTGGTCCCAGTGTATCCATATGTCTCAAATAGTCCATTTAGTCCCAATGTATCCATATCTATTTGTCCATTTAGTCCCAATATATCCATAGCTATTTTTTCTAATTGTCCATTTTTGTATCCATATCTATTGGTCCATTTAGTCTCAATGTATCCGTATATCTTGAATACTACATTAGACCCATTGTATCCATATTTCTATAGTTATCTCTTTTATCCATATCTGTGCATCCATTTAGTCCCAGTGTATCCATAGCTCTTGATTAGTCCAGTTAGTCCCAGTATATCCTTATCTCTCACTATTTAGTCCGAATGTGTCCATGTTTCTGTAGTTATCTCTTTAGTCCCAATGTATAAATATATTAACCTGTTTATTTCCCCTCCTCTGGCTCTCAAGGGGTTACACACAAATCTGAAATCTGAAAGGCCTCCACATTCATCACACGCCGCCCCCCCTCGCAGTCACACTGATTAAATCTGATCTTGCACGCTTGGTTTTACTTTATTGGGAATATTATTATGATATTTATTCCACCATATGTTATTTGGTAAATAGCGGTGGCAGCTGAGCTTGCTTCTCCCCGAGGATCGCGGAGTGAACACAATGACTCATTTATGTAGGTTATCTCTCATGATGAAACATCAGGAAATCAGCCGAAGAACGAGGGGCGCGAGGTGACCCATCTGAGCCTCCATATAAGAACAAGAACTCTGAGTTATATATAGAAGCACGTCTCGGAGTCACCTGTGCCCCATCCCGTTACATTGTAATTTCTCTCTTATTAGATGGATTTGCCCAATCTAGGGGAGGAGGGGAGAGAATTATTATAGTGGGATAAATACTGGGAGAGGTTTGGGGGAGATGGGGAGGGTGGTGGGGAGAGGGGCTGAAAGAGAAGGAGGGAGAGAGAGTAAAGAAGAAGAATGGAAGTGATAGGGCGAAGGTAGGGAAAGGAGTGAAGAGAGCTAAAGAGAAATGGGGTGGGCAGAGTGAAATGGGATATAGGGAGAAGAAGTGCAAGGGAGAAGAGAGAGACGGGATGGAGAGAACGTAAGAAAGGTAGAGAGAAGGCTATAGAAAGAGTGGGCAATTGTGGTAAGAACAGAAGAGGTGAGTGGAAGGGTGGAAAGAGAAAGAAAGGAGGACAGGTGAAAGAGTCAAAGGTGAGAGAAGAGATGGGTGAGAGATGAGAGAAGGTAGGGAATGGAGTGAAGAGAGCCAAAGAGAAATGGGGTGGGGAGAGTCAAAAGGGATATAGGGAGAAGAAGTGCAAGGGAGAAGAGAGAGACGGGATGGAGAGAACGTAAGAAAGGTAGAGAGAAGGCTATAGAAAGAGTGGGCAATTGTGGTAGGAACAGAAGAGGTGAGTGGAAGGGAGGAAAGAGAAGAAGAGAGGAGGACAGGTAAAACAGAGTCAAAGGTGAGAGAAGAGATGGGTGAGAGATGAGAGAAGGGAGGAGAGAAGAGATGGGCGAGAAATGAGAAGAGGGAGGAGAGAAGAGATGGGCGAGAAATGAGAAGAGGGAGGAGAGAAGAGATGGGTGAGAGATGAGAGGAAAAAGAGAAGAGATGGACGAAAATGAGAAGAGGGAGGAGAGAAAAGTTGGGTTAGAGAAGGTAGAGAAGAGATGGGTGAGAGATGAGAGGAAGAAGAAAAGAGATGGGCGAGAAATGAGAAGAGGGAGGAGAGAAGAGATGGGTGAGAGTTGAGAGGAAGAAGAGAAAAAATGGGCGAGAAATGAGAAGAGGGAGGAGAGAAGAGATGGGTGAGAGATGAGAGGAAGAAGAGAAGAGATGGGCGAGAAATAAGAAGAGGGAGGAGAGAAAAGTTGGGTGAGAGAAGGGAGAGAAGAGATAGGTGAGTGATGAGAAAAGGGAGGAGAGAAGAGATGGAGGAGAGTGAGAGGGAGAAGAGAAGAGATAGGTGAGAAATGAGAAGAGGGAGGAGAGAAAAGTTTGGTGAGAGAAGGGAGAGAAGAGGTGGGCGAGAAATGAGAGGAAGAAGAGAAGAGATGGGCGAGAAATGAGAAGAGGGAGGAGAGAAGAGATGATAAGAGATAAGAGGAGGGATGGAACAGATGGGTAAGAGATAAGGGAAAGTAGAAAGAGATGGGTGAGAAATGAGTGGAGAGAATAGGAGGAAGAACAGGGTTGGGTGAGAGATGAGATAAGGGAAACATGAAAGGAGAGAAGTAGTAGATAGTTTGTACAGCCTTCCATTGGATGCGGTGGATATAACACCCTAATGGGAGAAGCAGAGCGTGCTCTGAGGATTAAACCACAACGTTATGTAGAAGCAGCAGAGAGCGAGGACTCCGGGCCTTTTACAGGGAGTGCAGAATTATAAGGCAAGTTGTATTTTTGAGGATTAATTTTATTATTGAACAACAACCATGTTCTCAAAGAAACCAAAAAACTCATTAATATCAAAGCTGAATATTTTTGGAAGTAGTTTTTAGTTTGTTTTTAGTTTTAGCTATTTTAGGGGGATATCTGTGTGTGCAGGTGACTATTACTGTGCATAATTATTAGGCAACTTAACAAAAAACAAATATATACCCATTTCAATTATTTATTTTTACCAGTGAAACCAATATAACATCTCAACATTCACAAATATGCATTTCTGACATTCAAAAACAAAACAAAAACAAATCAGTGACCAATATAGCCACCTTTCTTTGCAAGGACACTCAAAAGCCTGCCATCCATGGATTCTGTCAGTGTTTTGATCTGTTCACCATCAACATTGCGTGCAGCAGCAACCACAGCCTCCCAGACACTGTTCAGAGAGGTGTACTGTTTTCCCTCCTTGTAAATCTCACATTTGATGATGGACCACAGGTTCTCAATGGGGTTCAGATCAGGTGAACAAGGAGGCCATGTCATTAGATTTTCTTCTTTTATACCCTTTCTTGCCAGCCATGCTGTGGAGTACTTGGACGTGTGTGATGGAGCATTGTCCTGCATGAAAATCATGTTTTTCTTGAAGGATGCAGACTTCTTCCTGTACCACTGCTTGAAGAAGGTGTCTTCCAGGAACTGGCAGTAGGACTGGGAGTTGAGCTTGACTCCATTCTCAACCCGAAAAGGCCCCACAAGCTCATCTTTGATGATACCAGCCCAAACCAGTACTCCACCTCCACCTTGCTGGCGTCTGAGTCGGACTGGAGCTCTCTCCCATTTACCAATCCAGCCACGGGTCCATCCATCTGGCCCATCAAGACTCACTCTCATTTCATCAGTCCATAAAACCTTAGAAAAATCAGTCTTGAGATATTTCTTGTCCCAGTCTTGACGTTTCAGCTTGTGTGTCTTGTTCAGTGGTGGTCGTCTTTCAGCCTTTCTTACCTTGGCCATGTCTCTGAGTATTGCACACCTTGTGCTTTTGGGCACTCCAGTGATGTCTCTGAAATATGGCCAAACTGGTGGCAAGTGGCATCGTGGCAGCTGCACGCTTGACTTTTCTCAGTTCATGGGCAGTTATTTTGCGCCTTGGTTTTTCCACACGCTTCTTGCGACCCTGTTGACTATTTTGAATGAAACGCTTGATTGTTCGATGATCACGCTTCAGAAGCTTTGCAATTTTAAGAGTGCTGCATCCCTCTGCAAGATATCTCACTATTTTTGACTTTTCTGAGCCTGTCAAGTCCTTCTTTTGACCCATTTTGCCAAAGGAAAGGAAGTTGCCTAATAATTATGCACACCTGATATAGGGTGTTGATGTCATTAGACCACACCCCTTCTCATTACAGAGATGCACATCACCTAATATGCTTAATTGGTAGTAGGCTTTCGAGCCTATACAGCTTGGAGTAAGACAACATGCATAAAGAGGATGATGTGGTCAAAATACTCATTTGCCTAATAATTCTGCACTCCCTGAAGTTCTTATTAGTTATCAGACCTAAACTTCTATAAAGGAGAGAAGAGATGGGGATAGACAGGAGGAAAGAAAGAGACAGAGATGGGAGGGAAGGGGAGAAGATGAGCGGAGATAAAGGGATAGAGATAAGGGATAGAGGAGAAGAGAGAGGAAGAAGGGAATAGGTGAGATAAATGAGAGTGGAAGGAGAAAATAGATGGGGAAGATAGAGAGAAGAAGGAAAGAGATAAGGGACAGAGGAAAAGAGAGGAATAATGGAATAAATATAAATGAGAGCGGAAGCAGAGAAGAGCTGGGAGGATCAAAGGAGGAAGGGAAGAGATAAGGAAAAGGGGAGAAGACAGAGGAAGAAGGAAATAGGCAAGATAAATGAGAGTGGAAGGCGAGAAATGAAGAGGAAGAAGGGAAGAGATAGGTGAGATAAGAAGTGTAGGGGAAGACAGGAAGGGAGAAGACATATTCAATGAGAGCAGAAGGAGAGAACAACTAGGGAAGATCCAAAGAAGAAAGGAAGACGTAATATAGAGAGAAAAGGAGGAAGGACAAAGAAAAGGGATAGAGGAGAAGAGAGCGGAAGGAGAGAATAGAGGAGATAAATAAGAGTGGAAAGAGAGAAGCAGAAGGAGAGAAGCGATGTGGAGAGATGAAAGGGAGAAGGGAAGAGATAGAAGAGAGGAAGGGAGAAAGCATATTAAATAGAGAGAAGAAGGAGAGAAGATTATATTCTTAGTGAAATCCTATTGGAGACGCTACAGCTTTTTGTCCCACTACTGTTATCTGGAAGGAGAGAAGAGCTGGAGAAGATAAAAGGAAGAAGGGAAGAGAGAGGGATAGAGGAAATGAGAGAGGAAGAAGAGAAGATCTGGGGAAGATAAAAGGAAGAAGGGAAGAGAGAGGGATATAGGAAATGAGAGAGGAAGAAGAGAAGAGCTGGAGAAGATAAACGAAAGAAGGAGGGATAGAGGAAATGAGAGAGGAAGAAAAGAAGAGCTGGAGAAGATAAAAGGAAGAAGGGAAGAGAGAGGGATAGAGGAAATGAGAGAGGAAGAAAAGAAGAGCTGGAGAAGATAAAAGGAAGAAGAGAAGAGAGAGGGATAGAGGAAATGAGAGAGGAAGAAGAGAAGAGCTGGAGAAGATAAAAGGAAGAAGGGAAGAGAGGGGGATAGAGGAAATCAGAGAGGAAGAAGAGAAGAGCTGGAGAAGATAAACAAAAGAAGGAGGGATAGAGGAAATGAGAGAGGAAGAAAAGAAGAGCTGGAGAAGATAAAAGGAAGAAGGGAAGAGATAGGGATAGAGGAAATGAGAGAGGAAGAAAAGAAGAGCTAGAGAAGATAAAAGGAAGAAGGGAAGAGAGAGGGATAGAGGAAATGAGAGAGGAAGAAGAGAAGAGCTGGAGAAGATAAAAGGAAGAAGGGAAGAGAGGGGGATAGAGGAAATCAGAGAGGAAGAAGAGAAGAGCTGGAGAAGATAAACGAAAGAAGGAGGGATAGAGGAAATGAGAGAGGAAGAAAAGAAGAGCTGGAGAAGATAAAAGGAAGAAGGGAAGAGATAGGGATAGAGGAAATGAGAGAGGAAGAAAAGAAGAGCTGGAGAAGATAAAAGGAAGAAGGGAAGAGAGAGGGATAGAGGAAATGAGAGAGGAAGAAGAGAAGAGCTGGAGAAGATAAAAGGAAGAAGGGAAGAGAGGGGGATAGAGGAAATCAGAGAGGAAGAAAAGAAGAGCTGGAGAAGATAAAAGGAAGAAGGGAAGAGAGAGGGATAGAGGAAATGAGAGAGGAAGAAGAGAAGAGCTGGAGAAGATAAAAGGAAGAAGGGAAGAGAGGGGGATAGAGGAAATCAGAGAGGAAGAAGAGAAGAGCTGGAGAAGATAAACGAAAGAAGGAGGGATAGAGGAAATGAGAGAGGAAGAAAAGAAGAGCTGGAGAAGATAAAAGGAAGAAGGGAAGAGATAGGGATAGAGGAAATGAGAGAGGAAGAAAAGAAGAGCTGGAGAAGATAAAAGGAAGAAGGGAAGAGAGAGGGATAGAGGAAATGAGAGAGGAAGAAGAGAAGAGCTGGAGAAGATAAAAGGAAGAAGGGAAGAGAGGGGGATAGAGGAAATCAGAGAGGAAGAAAGAAAAGGGGAGATAAATGAGAGAGGAAGAAGAGAAGAGTTGGAGAAGATAAACGGAAGAAGGGAAGAGAGAAGGATAGAGGAAATGAGAGAGGAAGAAGAGAAGAGCTGGAGAAGATAAAAGGAAGAAGGGAAGAGAGAGGGATAGAGGAAATCAGAGAGGAAGAAGAGAAAAGAGGAGATAAATTACATAGGAAGAAGAGAAGAGCTGGAGAAGATTAACGGAAGAAGGGAAGAGAGAGGGATAGAGGAAATGAGAGAGGAAGAAGAGAATAGAGGAGATACATGAGAGAGGAAAAAGAGAAGAGCTGGACAAGATAAAAAGAAGAAGGGAAGAGAGAGGAGATAAATGAGAGCAGAAGAAGAGAAGAGCTGGAGAAGATAAAAGGAAGAAGGGAAGTGAGAGGGATAAAGGACATGAGAGACGAAGAAGAGAATAGAGGAGATAAATGAGAGAGGAAAAAGAAAAGAGCTGGAGAAGATAAACGGAAGAAGGGAAGAGAGGGATAGAGGAAATGAGAGAGGAAGAAGAGAAGAGCTGGAGAAGATAAAAGGAAGAAGGGAAGAGAGAGGGATAGAGGAAATGAGAGAGGAAGAAGAGAAGAGCTGGAGAAGATAAAAGGAAGAAGGGAGGAGAGAGAGATAAAGGAAATCAGAGAGGAAGAAGAGAAGAGCTGGAGAAGATAAAAGGAAGAAGGGATGAGAGAGGGATAGAGGAAATAGAGAGGAAGAAGAGAAGAGCTGGAGAAGATAAAAGGAAGAAGGGAAGAGAGAGGGATAAAGGAAATCAGAGAGGAAGAAGAGAAGAGCTGGAGAAGATAAAAGGAAGAAGGGATGAGAGAGGGATAGAGGAAATAGAGAGGAAGAAGAGAAGAGCTGGAGAAGATAAAAGGAAGAAGGGAAGAAAGAGGGATAGAGGAAATGAGAGAGGAAGAAGAGAAGAGCTGGAGAAGATAAAAGGAAGAAGGGAAGAAAGAGGGATAGAGGAAATGAGAGAAGAAGAAGAGAAGAGCTGGAGAAGATAAAAGGAAGAAGGGAAGAGAGAGGGATAGAGGAAATGAGAGAGGAAGAAGAGAAGAGCTGGAGAAGATAAAAGGAAGAAGGGAAGAAAGAGGGATAGAGGAAATGAGAGAAGAAGAAGAGAAGAGCTGGAGAAGATAAAAGGAAGAAGGGACGCCATAGAATGTGAGCGCAGCGGAGCTTTAACCCTTTCCTGGGTTTGGAGACAATCATTTGGAGCTACATTAAGACACAAAGCATGCTGGGAAAGTTGTCCCCTGCACACTGTCAATGGTATTGACACTCTACCACTGGCCCCTTTCAGAAGAATAATCCCAGAGGCCAGCAGATATGGACGCACCTGCACACGGACGTTGTGAGCTCCTCCTTATCGGTTACACACTGACCTAGTTCTCTCCGACCAGTTACACCAGAAAACACACAAAGCTCCACTAAAGTGATAGTCTTTCAACACACCTGAATATAGATCTTCTCTGAACTAATTCATATGACACTTCAGTGGTCGATATATATTATAATGTTTGTGACATATTGTAAGGTTTTTACTCGTCTCTCTACAGGTGACATCTTGTGTGATTTCCATTTCTTACCTCCGGTGTTAGCTCCGCCCCATTCAGGTCTGCCACTGCACCACAGGGTTCATTTAAAGGGACATAGAAGAAATAAAACTCTGTATGAATGTCTGTGGATTCCCTGGTGGTCCAGTGGTTAGGATTGGGTGCTTTCACCGCTGCAACCTGGGTTTGATTCCAGTCAGGGAACTAAGAGGTCACACCACCCTGAGCCAATGCAGGGTTAGGCCTGGTCAGTACTTGGGTTGGGCCTGGTCAGTACTTAGGCATACCAGGAGCTGTATGCTGTGGCCCACTGGAGAAGGAACTGGCAACCTACTCCAGTATATCTACCGTGAATACCAAGTGGATCAGCATGGTGTGTTGCAGTCCATGAGGTTGGACACGGCTTTACGACACAAATAACAACAAAGAATGTCTGTAATTTCTTGTTATTAAAATAATATATAAATAAGTGACCTTGAATGATGCAATTTTAGGCAGAAATGAATATTAACCATGCTCCTTATCTTGTAGGGTGTTTTGTTGGTTGAACGCCTACACAAGTCTTGGGGCGCGCTCTTTCTACTAATCCCCCTCCACTGCAAATCACATTAGTTGGATCTTAAGTAGTAATTTCAGCCTAAAAAGCATCAATTATCTAGCACTACATTATTTTAATAACCGAATTTAAAATATCCTTTTAAAATTTTATTAACTGACTATGATCAAAATAATGATCTGTCACAGTCTGCAACCCACCCGATGAAATACTATACTACTAGAACAAGAGGTTGTGTTTTCATTTGAATTAACTAATTAATTAATTAAAGCATGAGTCTTTAGCGACATAGGACAGACTAATTGACTTTATTGGTGCTTATCTACTGTCATTTAGTCTAACAAACATTTTATTAATTACAAAGAAAACATTGTAATATAGTATATCTAAAAACAATAGTACCTAAATCATTATAATACTAGTCATGAAATCACAAGGTAGTATTATTAAATTAAAGAGACATACACCAAGTTTATGGCAGTAAAATAAATATATGTATTTACTGAGAAAAATGGTATTTCACAGGGATGCTTTATGCCTCTAGAAAGTATTTAGGAGCAAGAATTTATTTATTTATTTATATATATTATCCCGTGTACAGCGCTTCGGAATATGTTGGCACGATACAAATACAAGTTAATAATATATATGTATATATATATATTTTTTTCATTGTATTTATTATATATATTACGTCTATATACTGTATACCTATATATATATATATATATATATATATATATATATATATATATATATATATATATATACATATTATGTATGTATTATATATACAAACATATATATATATATATATATATATATATATATATATATATATATATACATATTGTGATAGGGGGGCTGCTGTCACAATAATATTATATATATATATTGTGTGCTGCATTATAGATAGGCTATACATAAACAAGTGAAATAAAAAAAATAAAAAAATAATTCCATATATGTATATAGTATAAAGAATATTATCACATTAACGTTATTATTATCCCAAACTCCCCATAATTGCCACCTCACCGCCATTACAAGCCGCATTGTAGTTCTAATAAACTTGTAGCACCATTCCCACTTTCATTGCTTTTTAATGGAAGTGGATGAATGGGTTAATTGGAAACCCCCGGATCCTATAAATAGGTAGATGTCTTGGGTTAAAGATGGCCACAGATGGGTGGACACAATGACCAGGGAGTGAAAGAGCCAGGGCCACCTAACAGATGGAGGTGGCCAGTGTGGAGACAGAAGACCAAGGAGCGAGGGCTACGTGTAATTAGATTGGATGGGATTATGGCAGACTCTATTAGGCCCATATTATGATAGGGGGGCTGCTGTCACAATTTGGCTAGCTGGGGAGAGACAAAGGGAGTCGGGGGCCAGAGAGCAGCGAATGCAAAGGGAAATACAGCAAAACAAAGGAGGGGAGTTCTCTAAAATCTGTCATCAGAGGCAGTGACAGATTGTCTGGTTATCCAGCCCTGGGACCTTCTGTTACCTCTTGCACACAAAACCTGGACTGAAGCACCGGAGGGGGAGGAAGGGAGAGGGGCCTTCTGTCATGTATCCAAACCCACCGCAGATTGGAGAAAAATCACACAAATGGGTGTTTTTAGTCACCTAATACAATTTATGCAGATTAGCAGGAGGGGACACGTTAGGCAGATCCTGACGATCGCCTCCTTCAAGATGACTGTTTCATTTTGGCTTCCAAAGTGTTTTTTAAATGGTTGGACAGATTTTGGTGACTGGACAGATGTCCGCTATTTTTAGGGATACTTAAGACACAACACACAAGTCTGATGGAAAAATGGTTTGGGAAGAAATAATAAATTATACAAGAAACACTGCTGTCAATATTTTGTAATGGGATTTCTATCTATCTATCTATCCCTCTATCTATCTATCTATCTATCTATCTATCTATCTATCTATCTATCTATCTATCTATCTATCTATCCCTCTATCTATCTATCTATCTATCTATCTATCTATCTATCTATCTATCCCTCTATCTATCTATCTATCTATCTATCCCTCTATCTATCTATCTATCTATCTATCTATCTATCTATCTATCTATCTATCCATCTATCTCTCTCTCTATCTATCTATCTATCTATCTATCTATCTATCTATCTATCTAACATCTATCTATGTATCTATCTATCTATCTATCTATCTATCTATCTATCTATCTATATCTATCTCTATATATCTCTATCTATCTATCTATCTATCTATCTATATCTATCTCTATATATCTCTATCTATCTATCTATCTATCTATCTATCTATCTATCTATCTATCTATCTATCTATCCTTCT